>CM067368.1:40110921-40385921 GCA_034401795.1 Chaetoderma sp. LZ-2023a | reverse complement strand
TCGGGTATATTAAAATGTCGAAGTTGTATACGGGCGTCGGGTCAAATCGGGCTATCTTCACTTCTAGTCGGATAGAGACGTGTTATTGGATGGGAGGCGAGTCCAATGTAATTGCCTTGAAAGACATTCCGTGTTTTGCACTCCAAATGTTTAATCATAGGACCATAGGGACGCCTCCACGCCTTCAGAACTCCCGCTCAGTGATAGGAAAATTCATAGGCGAAACTGATAGCTTTTTAGCAGACGACATACGTTTGATTGATAACACAAGGTCGCATAACGGAGCGCATCTTGGAACGAGGATTCCACATCCATTTTCGCTAACGAGATGGGATCAATTTGTTTTTCTGAAGATTGCCCCGCTGTCCATGGACTCGCGTCATAAAGGGACGTTTCAATATTCATAGTGCGTCGATTATGTTTCTTGAGGGATGGGAAACCGGAGCCATAGTTAGATGGTGTGGAAAGGGCACCAGGTGCAAGTTATGACAGTGCAGCTTACTGGGTCGGGTATTGGGGCAATACCGGGCAGGATTGGCCTGGTTTTGCACCTATAACCGTCCCAATAAGCTGCGCGATCACGGGATGAGTCGTACATCATATGACATCATAATCAACTACGTGGCGTGTCGGATGATGTCATAATCATGATGTCATAAATGATTCGAAAAAGTCCGTTTTAGCGCTTAGTAGTCTGACACGTTGTACGAATTGTATGTCTTTACCATTTAATAAGCATTCTGTTAAATATTTTGAAACTAATTTGACTGGACGCTGTTGCTGCCTTAGTTTTCTGGAAATTTATAGTCAGGGAGTTCAGAGATCGGACGAGTTGTGGGTGGAGCTTAGAATAGAGACGGGCAGGACATAGCTAAAATTGGAAAGGTCTCTTATGGGATACTCCGTTTATTGGGTTTTAAGATAATGGTCTTGGTATACTTTTAGTTTGTTACTGCACGCTAGTTGTCTTACGGAAGTTCCGTCTCTGTCACCCATATTTATTATGATAATCTGTTATTTTTCTCCACATATGGTTCCTTTGTGGTGGCCGCTGTTCCTTTTCACAGGTGATGACCGCGCAGTTATACAAGTCGTTTCTTGATGGCACCAGCAGACTTTCTGCTGAACACGCGCTACACCCATTGTCAGCTCCGCGTTCTGTGGGTATCTGGTATGGGAGAGAGATACGTTTGGTCTGCTTTAAAGTTATATGTATATTCAAAATGGTATTCTGCCAAAATGTATTGGGTATCCATCGTGGGCACCCGTTATGCAATCCATGTAATGGGGTTTCCAATTCTTATTATGGACATTCCAGCACTCTGTCCCGTAAGTAGTAGAATATGTTTTAATTCTTACCAAATATCTTTCTTTGCTGTTTACATTTATCCTGTCTTGACTGAAGCCCGATTATATTCATCACGTTTAGTTTTAGTTTCATTGGTGCTAACAGACTTCTGTCTTAGAGACCATTTCCGAATTGTTCATAAAATGACAATTGTAGGAAAGTTTTATTGTTTATTGTAGTTACCGTGTAAGCAATTCAGCTTTCCACAGTACCCACCCATCATATGACGTCATAATAAACTGTGTAGAATGACATCATAATGAATGACGTCGATAAGTACGTCACGAACGCATATTTGAAGACGGTCTATGCGTTGTTGTACAAATTGTTCGCTTTTACTATTTAATAAATATTCTGTTGAATATTTTGAAACTAATTTGGCTGGGCGCTGTTGCTGCCATAGGCAGCAACAGCACCCAGTGAAATTAGTTACAAAATATTCAACAGCTTCCCTGTATAGGTTTCAGGAAATTGATAGTTAGGGCATTCGGGGATCGATAAATCCCAACACGACGAGGTGTGGGTGGAGCTTAGCTAGTGATGGGCGGGGCATAGCTAAAAATGGAAAGGTCCATAGAGGGCTATATCCCATCCATTCTAAGTTAATCTCTGCCAACTTTTTGCGCTTATTGGAATCGATTTGAAAATTTGTAACCTAAATTCCATGAATCTACATTTCAATGTAACAATATAGATAAGCTGTTGTATATTTGGAAACTGATTTGACCGTGGTGGTGGGGTGGGGTGAGCGTGGGGAGCGGAGGTGGGGGTGGGGAGGGGGGGGGGGTGAGTGTTGTGGCAACCTAAATATTCAACAGAATATTTATTATATTCTAAATTCATTAAGGACATACAATTCGTACAATTTTGTGACGGAGCTATACGTCAGTTTGTCTGTGACGTCAGCTAACATGTTACGTATTTGATTATGACGTCAGATACTTGACTGATAGATTGGATCCATCCAATATTAGACGGGAAATAAAACAAAAAATATGTTTTTGAAATTCCAATGTGATGCAGCTTCGTAAGACAAAAACACTTCTTCTACAAGACCTTTTCGCTAGGAGTTGCTCTGTTGGATTAGTGTATCTCTATGAAATTGTCCCGTGCGTTTGTATGCACTATGTACAAGGGGTTGAAAGCCAGGCCGAATTAGTATTCATGCACGGAATCTCCTTCTCGTCAACTGATACGTTTTAAGCATCGTCGATAGAAGCATATAATTCAATAGAACCACGAGCTCAATAAAAATAAATATTAGACTGATCGATGTGTTACTGTTCTGGAACATTCGGCGCGCTATTCTTAATGCCGTCAATCGAAAACAATGGCGCTATATTTAGTTTGCAAAAAATTGATCCAGCACGCTTCATTAACCATATGATGCTAATATTTATTCAAGAAAATTTCAATTTTCTCAGGAGAATATCTCAATTTGTAGATCAAGAGAAGACTATTTGTTGAAAATGTATCACTGGAATGGCTTGGCTCGATTATCGAGCCAGTCATTCCAGTGATAATTTTTCAAAAAGACTTCTCTTGGTCAGCAAAATGACATTTTTCAAACCCGCTGGAGAAGCTGCTTCTGACCCGCTAGAGCATTACAGAGTTAACAGGTAGGTGCCATGGGTTATGTGTGTGCGTAGTAAATCTATGTTCTTGTTAAGGACAAATGGCCACGTTACATCCTGGCTACCTATATAACATATGCCGTTGATTTTACAGGACACTGGTCATCACATTTGACGAGGGTGTTGCCTCTATTTATTCAGCTTGCATAATTATTCACGCACCTGTGGGTGTGCGTCAGTGCGTACTATATCCCAGAAACGCGCATTTCTAATAAGAGAGTACCAAGCCCTCGTTATAACTTACTCTACCAAATAAATATAAGCGGGCGGACTTTTATGGATATATTTGTTCTTCGTGACTTGGCCAATAAGGTGGGGTTGTGTTTAATTTATGTCTATTGAAAGGCTGTATCACTTTAATGGACGGTACAATCTTTATTCAATGTTTGATGCTTATATCATTATACCGAAACATTAACCCGTCTTGTGTCAACACCACCTCAAAGTGTCTATCAATGGACCTTTCCAGTTTTTCCACCCATCATATGACATCGTATGACGTCATAATCAAGTACGTGACGTATAGGATGACGTCATAATCTATTACAGCATGAATGGCTCGATTTAGTCCATCTTAAACGCTCAATAGTCCAACACGTTGTACGAATTGTATGTCTTTACTATTTAATAAATATTCTGTTGAATATTTTGAAACTAATTTGACTGGGCACTGTTGCTGCCATAAGCAGAAGTAGCACCCAGTTATATTAGTTGCAAAATATTCAACAGCTAACACGTATAGTTTTCTGGAAATTGATAGTCAGGCATTTAAGGGATCGATCGATCCTAACACGATCGAGGTGTACCATGCTGTTGAATATTTTGAAACTAATTTGACTGGGCGCTGTTGAGGCCTTAGGCAGCAACAGCAGCCAGTCAAATTAGTTTCAAAATATTCAACAGCATACCTGTGTAGATTTTTTAAATTGATACTCATGGTGTTCAGAGATCGATCAATCGATCCCAACACGAGCGAGGTGCGGGTGGAGCTTAGATGGAAATGGGCGGGGCATAGCTAAAACCGGAAAGGTCCATTCTCATGCTAAATGTTGGCTTTATTTTCAATTTACCTGAGGATTATTGAAAAACTGCTTTTATGACGTACCTATAAAAATGACAATCAAGCATTTATTATTTATTGGTTCATTTTTATTCATTTACGGTATTCTCTTTCTGGGACAAACCTTTGCATAAATTGGCTGCCAATTGGTTAATGAATGAGACAACAGACATTTTACAAAGACACATGTATGGCCATGATATGTTATAGGGAAAAACGGCATTCTGAGAGGCAACATTAGGGAACATCAATGGAAAGAGTTACAGAATCGTTTCTTTTAACCTGAAGATACCTTCAAAATAATGAGTCATGCCAAATTTTGGGTTGATTTGTTACGTCTCCTCATCAACATTAGCCAGATTGTCTACCAGCATTCTCAGGGTCACGACGTGCATTCTTGTGTGTCGCATTCGTTATTTTTATGTCAGCTCCCATATGCAATCTAAGTTCATAAATAATCTTCACCGTAGTCTTAAAAGATTACTGATAACATCTATCTGGTAATGTCCAAAACATTAGCATTCTGAGAGGAATCAATAGATATGGTATATACTGGCTAGATGGCTCATGGGGTTAATTGCCGCGACCGCATTCAAAATGGCTGAATTATCTTTTGGTAATTTGAAGAGAAATTGAACACGCACAAAAATTTACATATTTTTATCAGACATACAATTGTATTAGCTCTATTAATCTGACACTTTATTCGACTAGGTAATGGGTTTAGTAACAGAAATATGTTATTTTGGAGACTATACATCCGGGAAGAAAATAATGACCTCTAAAATGCTGCTTTTGAAAGGGGCATGAACGATCTAGCCAGTAAATACGAGATCTATGGGGGAACCTACATGTAGAGGTCGCTTGTTACTGGTTTGGCCATCAACGAGTTAATGACCAAGATAATTCAAGCTTTTGCTTACTCAGTGCCAATAATTCCCAGGCCAAGGAAAGATTAATTTTTAAAAGGGTTGCTACTGGAATGATTGTCTCGGTACGGGTACGGTATATGTTTGGTAGAAAACATGTTGGATTTGTTTGCAAGCGCATTACATGGGAGCGGCCAATACAAACGCCCTCATACACCGCTCCACACAGCCCCCTCTTAACCCTTTCAGCTCTGAAATTCCAAGGAACACACTTTCATGACTATCTGGTAAGTGAGCTATTGAATATTCTGGAACTATTTCGACTGCGAGCTGTTGCTGCAATAGGCAGCAGCAGCTCTCATTCGAATTAGTTTCAGAATATTCAACAGAATTATAAATTGTAAATTGTAAACGGATTTTTGGTATTTCGTACTATGGCCCCAAGATGATAATTCCCAATGAGCATATTAATCACTTCTCTGGCTTCGCAGACACGCAGACACGACAGCAATCGACGCTTGTTGGCAATCTGCTATAGCACAGTTCCAAATCCCATGAGAGCTGTTAAACCGAAGCAATGCGCCAGAAATTGTCCCTTATGGACCCCAGATCTGTTTGTTTCTGTCAACCAACTCGCTTCCCCAAATTCATCAAAACTGTTTTAATTTGGGATGTCTTACGTAGAGCCTTCAATGCGTTTTACCCAATAAACTGTATCCCACACGATTGTCCTTTTGGAATTGAACGTTGTAGGGGGGTGTTGTCAGAATTGGATAGTAATTTGGAAATTGGTTTTGAAGTAGTACAAGATCACTAACGACTTTACCTTCATTGGATTCCGTGAAATTAATCCGAAAACTGGAATCCTACCATTTTTGAAATGCTTAAATAACTATTAAAACATGTTAGAGTTATCGCATTTACAAACGAATTCAAACGAACGTTTAAATAAATACTCGAGCTTTTACTTATTCCATCACTATATACAGACAATAGCTCGCGCCAAGGTTTCCCCCAGACTGCCACGTCTCCATTTAGTCTGTTCTCCATCTGGCATTTGGGGTGTTTCATTTCCTCTGGGCATGCGGTGCTCCTTTTGGGATTCCTGAAGTGGGCAATGGTGGAGAATTCGATCACAGGTCATTTGGGTGGTGTCACAATCGCGCATTGCCGTCTGACCGATTCCAATTTTGCTGTAGAGTTTCGCTTTTCACCATGTTGTTTTCTGTTTTCTGTACTGTGTCTAATCAGAATGACCTGGTCATCTCTACATTGTGGCCTGGGTGCAAATACATTGAATTGAATTCAATCTACTCTACAGGATGTAGTGTAGCTATCGGACTTGTTGTGATTTGGGTAGGCCTACCCCTCACATAATAGATAGATCCATTCAGAGCCGGATTAAGCCCTGTGGCCCAGACCTGATGGACCTCTCCAGTTTTGGGTATGTCTCGACCATCTCTATCTAAGCTCCACCCACACCTCGTCAGTGTTGGGATCGATCGATCCCTGAACTCCATTGCTATGAATTTCCAGAAACCTATACAGGTAAGCTGTTAAATATTTTGAAATTAATTTGACTGGGCGCTGTTGCTGCCAAATTAGTTTTAAAATGTTCAACAGAATATTTATTAAATGGTAAAGACGTTCGTACAACGTGTACAACGTATTATGCGTTAAAGACGGACTATATCCAGTCTTTTATGACGTCATCAAGGTCCATTAATTGGGGGTGGGGGGTGGGCGGGTCCATTATCGGGTTCTACTACTACTACTACTACTACTACTACTACTACTACTACTACTACTACTACTACTACTACTACTACTACTACTACTACTACTACTACTACTACAACTACTACTACTACTACTACTACTACTACTACTACTACTACTACTACTACTACTACTTCAAGATAATCAACAGCTTACATATGTCATTACTCTAAACGTGAGATACTGAGATTACTTGTTCAAATGGGTAAAATGCGATAAGCGTTTTTGATTTTTGGGCCCTGGCGTGTAGCCTCGTTAGCGCGTGCCTTAATCCGGCTATTCATCCATATCTATCTATATCATGCCCTATTATATCTAGATATTTGAATCGATTGTGTAACCGTGGCGGATCGGGCACTATACGATAAACCCAACATAAGCATCGGGTGAGAGTCGTGTTTTATTGATCATCATTCATTAAGGCACGTTTTGTCACAAAAGACGAGCCTAAAACAATTACCCATACAAAATATGAGTAAATACATAATTACACAATAAATACTTATCATAAGTGCAAGTAAAAACATTATGGCCTATTTTATATCGCAGGTCATTACTCAATCATAAATATGTAAATTTCATTCAGGCATAACTTATAACATATGCGTGCGTGCGAAGCGTGCATTCGTGCGTGCATTCCTGCGTGTGTGCGTGCGTGAGTAATATTAAAGCAGACCAACTATTTTGTGCTGGTCATTTCCCTATCAATCTATGGACACTCTACTGCTATGTAAGCATTAAAATGGCGAATGCATCAAGGGACATAACTCCTTAAAGTTAACTACGTTACTGCTGAATTCAGTTCTGACTGTGCAAATCTTCCATAGAGTCGACAAACTGTATCCCTTCTAAACACACCATTACTGCATGCTATTGCTATCTAAGATCGGAACGACTTTCAGCATCATCATTATATTCATAACGAACAAGAGCTTCGCTAGCAATATATAAACTTAGCTTACAGACAAAGAATGATTAAGATTGGAGAGCCTATGGAAATCTTCCATAGACAATATATTTAGAAACAGACAAATAGTACTCGCACCCTGTGTGTGGCACTGAGGTGTACGGGACAATTGATCAAGAGCCCAATCACATAGGCACCAGAAGAACAACCTAAACTGACAAATTACATTGTATTATATGCCTAGCAAAATAGCTGACTATGAACACGACAGTGGCGACACGAGTTGTATAGCCTATAAAATCAGACACGCTCTGCATCCATCCGTTCAGCCATATTTCCATAAATGCTCTCACGAATACGTTCCACTAAGCACTCATACAGCCTCACTATGCATCCTCCCTTTGATACATCCATTCATACACTCACATATATAAGTACGCCCATACACTCACAGATACGTCCTCCCATACACTCACCGACACATACATACATACACTCATCGAGACGCCCATCCATACACTCACCGATACAGCAATCCATACACTCACGGATAGGCATAGCCATACACTCACGGAGACGTCTTTTCAAACACTAACAGAGACGTTTACCCATACACTAACAGAGACGCGCATCCATACACTCGCAGCGACGTCCGTCCATACACTCACTGAAACATCCATCCATACACTCCCTGAAACGTCCATCCATACACTCTCTGAGGCATCCATCCATCTATACACGTACTGAGACGTCCATCTATACACTCACTGTGACATCCATCCATCCATATACTCACTGAGACGTCCACCCATACACTCACCGAGACATCCATCCATACACCCACTGGGACGTCAATCCATATACTCACTGAGACGTCCGTCCATACACGCACCGAGACATCCATCTATACACTCACCGATACATCGATCCATACACTCACTGAGACATCCATCCATACACTCACTGGGACATCCATCCATATACTCACTGAGACATCCATCCATACACTCACCGAGACATCCATCCACACACCCACTGAGACATCCATCCATACACTCACTGAGACGTCCATCCATACACTCACTGATACATTCATCCATACACGCACTGAGACGTCCATCCATACACTCACTGAGACATGCATCCACACACTCACTGAGACGTCCATCCATACACTCACTGAGATGTCCATCCATACACTCACTGAGACTTCCATCTATACACTCACTGAGACGTCCATCCATACACTCACCGAGACATCCATCCATAGGCTCACTGAGACATCCATCCATATACTCGCTGAGACGTCCATCCATACACTCACCGAGACGTCCATCCATACTCTCACTTGGACGTCCATCCATATACTCACTGAAACGTCCATCCATACACTCACTGAGACGTCCATCCATACATTCACTGAGGCATCCATCCATACACTCACTGAGACGTCCATCCATACACTCACTGAGACGTCAATCCATATACACACTGAGACATTCATACAAACACTCACCGAGACATCCATCCATACACTCACTGAGACGTCCATCCATACACTCACTGAGACGTCCATCCATACACTCACTGAGACATCCATCCATACACTCACACATTTACTCCTATATGCCATTGCCTAGCCATCCGTTCAGTCCAAACTTAAATCAATCATTCATCCAATCATGCAATCATCCATCCATCCATCCATCCATCCATCCATCCATCCATCCATCCATCCATCCATCCATCCATCCATCCATCCATCCATCCATCCATCCATCCATCCATCCATCCATCCATCCATCCATCCATCCATCCATCCATCCATCCATCCATCCATCCATCAGCCCACCCACCCGCGCACCACCCACCCACCCCTCCATCCATCCATCCATCCATCCACTCACCCACCCATGTCTGAAGCATTACAGTTATCATGATTTAATTTAGTTTTTATGTTGTGAAATAGAATTAGAGACACGTGCCCCTATTACAACTTCACAATTAAAATTAGTATTAATTTATTCGGAATGAAATCATCAGTTAAGATTTCGTTTCATTGCATTGAGGTACACAATTTAAGTTTCTAAATGCATACAATTTAAATAATTTTATTTTAGAGCATTCTGGTATGAATATGTCCCTTTAATTGTAAATTCATCATGCGGATCCGCACCATTCAGACAGTTACTGCGTGAGCGGTGTCACTTTCGTGGCGTACGTACGTCATTCGATTGTGACGAAGAGGTCAAGTCACAAGTGCCGTATTTTGATTATGACGTCAGATACATGAATGCCAGATTAGATTCTTCCATTTCTTCTGCGTTAGTGTCTTGATGATGCACGCTATTTTCACCAGAATATGAGGCCTGATTGCCCAATGGAGGATTCCAATTCATCCATCAATCATATAACGTGATAATCAACCATATGACGCGTTGGATGACGTAATAATCAATTACGTCATGAATGAGGTAGATAAGATCGTCACGAATGCTTAATTGATAACGGACTAAGGGTTGTTGTTAAACTGTATGTCTTTAATATTTAATAAACATTATGTTGAATATATTGAAACTAATTTGACTGGGCGATGTTGCTGCCATAGGCAGCAACAGCACCCAGTTAAATTAGTTTCAAAATATGCAACAGCTTCACTGTATAGTTTCCTGAAAATTGATAGTCAGGGAGCTGCAAGATCGATGGATTCCATCACGGGTGTAGTGTGAGTGGAGGTAGCTAAAGATGGGCGGGGCATGGATAAATCTGCATTCCTCCATTCGTCATGTTTTCTCTTTTGTTACTCTACCTTTAGTGTCATTTTCATGGATTCCAAAGTAGGCATGAATCTACTTAAGTGCCACGTCTAAGCTAGCCCTAACAGTACATTGGCAAATTCATTCAATTCCTTCTCGGTGAGCTTTAGGATTCGGCGCCTACTACTCGCGAGGGCGTCTGAGATGCTAATTCTCTTGAGGATTTTGTAGACCTCTTTTGAATTTCACTTGCCTTGTCTTCTATGTCAGGTGCCATTTTTGTCAGACTACGTAAGATCATATCGCGTTACGTTTCGCATATTATCAATATTTTAAGCTTATTTAAACGGTCAATTAATTAATCTATACGATATTTGGCGATCTGTTTTGGTAAAACGTTGTCATTCTATCCGTGATCGTGACTCTCACCTATCCTTGACATATGAAATTTCCGGCCCACGCTTTAATGATCTATTGCGTGTGGAATAAGTGAATAATGTGAAAGCGGCATTTGCGCATGAAAAAAATAGCTATTCCTATTCTACATGGGTGATGATAAACGAAAACATCACATATTTGCTCCAGAGCGGTAAAGGGTAACAAGGGGTCTTTCTATCTACAAACATCGGTGAGGTTTATTATTATTCGTCTCCGTAGCTTTGCCCTTTGACCAATAGAATCAGGACAACAATGGCCCTTATCTTTGAAAATGCATCTAGACAGGTTATTGACCTCTGTCTTTACCCACGACCTTTACGTCTTGTGCCATGCATATATTGTGTTATATAGGCCGACTATTTTAAGCTTTTTAAGGATGGAATTTGGTTATCTTTGTTTCAAAGGCCACGTACTTCGACAATTTTCTACAGAGTATATTATGCGCCCTAAGCAAAATATATACATGTCTACATCGAGTAATGGACCGTTCTAATTTTAGCTATGCCCCGCCCATCTCTATCTAAGCCCCACCCACACATCGCCCCTGTTGGGATCGATCGATCCCTGAACTGTCTGACTATCAATTTTCAGAAAACTATATAGGCAAGGTGTTGAATATTATGAAACTAATTTGACTGGGTGCTGTTACGGCATATGGCAGCAACAGCGCCCAGTCAAATTAGTTTCAAAATATTCAATAGCATGTTTAGTAAATAGTAAAGACATGCAATTCGTACAACGAGTCGGACTATTAAGCGTTTAAGACGGACTAAATTCAGTCATTCATGCTATGATTCTTTATGACGTCATCCTACACGTCACGTGGTTGATTATGAAGTCATATGACGTCATATGATGCGTGGATAGACTGGAAAGGTACATTGCTTCAGGGATGGGGCAAGTAATGGGGTTTCTTTAAGACACAAGACCACACGTCTTATTGAACTACCATAATTTGCCACCCCCCCCCCCCACCCCCAACCTCACCCCAACTCGAAAATCTAATTGGCATGGCCACGCGCCGAGGTGACCTGAGCTTTGGCTGGGTGACCATCAGCATTTAGTATGCTCTCTATGACGACCTGTCATCTCCAGCAACCATGTACGTCGTGATCTGGGGCAAGACATGCCACTCGATAACATGTATATTATACCAATGAGCTAGTTTCTTGCCGAGTTAGAATATATTGACACTAAGCTATCCGCTTTAAAAAATTATTTGGAAGAATCCAGCCTATGCACTAGAGAGGTTGATTTCTAGCTTTCCCCGCCCAATTTTTGCTACATTCTGCGCGACTTTTTGCGCATGTAGGAATCGATTTGAAACTTTCCAGAATCACAATTTCAAAGTAATTATATAGGCAGGCTGTTGAATAATTTTAAACTAATTTGTCTGTCTGCTGTTGCTGCCTCTGGGAGCAACATCTCACAGTAAAATTAATTTCAAAATATTAAATACAATGTTTATTGAATTGTAAATTCATCAATGACATACAATTCGTACCCTCTCCTGGCGGACCTTTCGAATTTATAATGCGGGACTTACGGCATTTTGATTGTGACGTCAGCTAAGAAGAAACGTATACCCCCGTTTTGCTGTTTCTGCGCAAAATAACTTACGCAAATACTCTTAGCGTTACTTGTTACAATTTCCTATAGTAGCTATTCGCTTCTTACTGCACTACAGAGACGGGATAAGTCTTGTTTCCTGAGTCGAACAATATCTTTAGCCGTGTAAGCCAACACTATAAGAGCCGTCTCTTCGTGTGCCTAACATTCTCAACGCCAACAGGAATTGTACTCCAGGACGCTGCATGCAAGTGAATTGGCAGACCCTAATGAAATCATGGCTACAGAATGAGAGTAAATGCAATTTGGTGGGCTGATTGCACACTAAAACTGAGTTAAGGCCAGCCTTTATTCCTCCTCCGGTGTTCTTTATTTATTGCATTTTCTCTCATTGCTCTTCAATTCCGTGTCGAAATTACTGGGTATTTATAAGGGACAGTATGACAGGTTGGAGTGACATTGATGAGAGGGTAACGGAGAGACAGCAAGGATGCCGGTAGCGATGTGTAAGATTGGAGGAGTCCGGTCAGATTTTATAAGACTATGTATCCGTCTGTTTTGTAGACCAGAGAACATAAAACTTCCGCTTTAATTTTGCCCTAAACCCAGAAAGAGAGAGGAAGATAAGGAGAGGGAAGAAGGAGGGGGAAGAAGGAGGGGAGGGAGCGAAAAATACGGGAGAGGGCAGGGGTGGGGAGGAAGAAGGCGAGGGAGAAAAAAAAAATATCCTTATCTTCCTCTCTCTTTCTGGCTTTAGGGCAAAATTAAAGCGGAAGTTTTATATTCTCTGGTCTACAAAACAGACGGATACATCGTCTTTTAAAACACACACACATATATATATATATATATATATATATATATATATATATATATATATATATATATATATATATATATATATATATATATATATATATATATATATATATATATATATATATATATATATATTGGTGGAACAATGTAAGAGAGAGAGAGAGAGAGAGAGAGAGAGAGAGAGAGAGAGAGAGAGAGAGAGAGAGAGAGAGAGAGAGAGAGAGAGGAGAGAGAGAGAGAGAGAGAGAGAGAGAGAGAGAGAGAGAGAGAGAGAGGGAGGGAGGGAGGGAGGGAGAGAGGGAGAGAGAGAGGGAGAGAGGGGGAGGGAGGGAGAGAGAGAGAGAGGGAGAGAGGGGAGGGAGGGAGAGAGAGCGAGAGGGAGAGAGGGGGAGAGGGGGGAGGAGGGAGGGAGAGAGAGAGAGCATGACAGACAGATAATAGACCGTACCTGTCCGATATACACCTGTAGACATATCGGCCAGCGATGCAAGGCAAGGCAAGGCAAGGCAAGGCAAGGCAAGGCAAGGCAAGGCAAGGCAAGGCAAGGCAAGGCAAGGCAAGGCAAGGCAAGGCAAGGCAAAGCAAGGCAAGGCAAGGCAAGGCAAGGCAAGGCAAGGCAAGGCATGGCATGGCAAGGCAAGCCAAGGCGCTGAGTGAAATTTCGTCTTGGGGTCTTGGCAGATTACTTCGGCATCTCATCTCCCGAGCTTGGTCGACTATTCAGTGAGGATTTGCACTGATTTGATTAGTGAGCTAGGGGATTGGCGAGGCGGAGACTTCATCCTTGTAAAGCAGATATCTGGCTTTGTATAGAATCTGATCAGGCGGCAGCGTGTATGATATTTGCAGGAAATGACACAGACCAATCTTCAGTTCACGTACACACGCTATAGACTGGATTAGTGTGTAAGCGAGTATGCCGCGGTTAAAGAGAATTATCCAAGATTACAGTCTACTTTGCTAATGATACTTTGTAAAACATACCTGCAAATCTTGTCGACTTCAGCATCGTCATTGTCATCATCGTCACGACCCCATCAGCACCAACACACTTACCTCCACCACCACCACCACCACCACCACCACCACCACCACCACCACCACCACCACCACCCTCGTGAAAACCACCAGCACAACCACCACCATCATCGTCGCCGTCGTCGTCGCCGCCGTCGTCGTCGTCGTCGTCGTCATCATCATCATCATCATCCGCAGCACAAGCAGCACTAGCAGCAGCACCAGCATCACGAGCACCAGCACCACCGGCACCAGCAATTTGAAAAGTACAATTTTCCTCCTACCTGATTCACAAGAGTTCACTTTCATCCAGGATGCTTCAACTATTACACGAACCATTGTGAGTTGCACAAAAGAATATTCACTTTCATTTTTCTGAATTAGATGGTGTATATTAATAGGATGTAGAATAAGGATTTGAATCGAATAGCTCATTAACATATCAATATCATATACCAGGATAGTTAAAATATCAATACGAGTAATAATTAATATATTCTATCCTACTATGTAGTATATTATTACTCCCGCCGCTGAATGCCGGCGAGAGTATTGCGTTTGGTGTCGTCTGTTTGTATAGCGTTTGGTGTCGTCTGTTTTTCTTTCTGTTGATTTGTTTGTTTGATTCTTTATCCGCGCGATATCTTCGGAGTCCAAGAAGATAAAATCAATAAATTTGGCATATCGATTCATATTATAGATGGTTAGGGGTAAAATGAGTTTGAGATCAAACGACCATATATCTAGGATACGGGTTAACTCAGTGCATCCCGAGATACACATTTTAGACATAAATCTGAAACGCAAATAGGTAGACTCATGTGATTTAGATCGCGCCTGCGTAGTATGGCAGGTTATGATTGCTTTGACTTTGAGGGTAACGGATCAACTATCCAGGTCACAGTGTACAAAGGCGTGAGTCAGCATCCCCCTCCAGTTTATTCTAGTTGCTCACGCCACCGAAGGCCGGCGTGAGCATTGCGGTTGATACCGTCTGTTCGTGTGTCTGTCTGTTTGTCCGCGTGTCTTTTTGCTTGTCTGTCTGATTATCCGAGCGATATCTCAAGAGTCAAAGAAGTAAACATCTCCAAGCTTGGCATATAGATTCATATTGTAGATGGCTAGTGATAAAATAATGTTGAGGTCAACTGATTAAATATCTAAGTCACAGGGTCACTGAGCACATCACGTAATACACATTTTTAGCGATAAATCGGGAACGCAAATAGGTAGAATCAATAGATTTGGCACATCCATTCATATTATTGGTGGCTATAAGTTCTATGAGTTTCAGATCAAGGCATCGTGTATCTAGGTCATGCCGTCACAAAGTTCATACTAGAAAACACATTGTTGGCCATAACTCTGGAGCGCAAGAAGGTGGAATCACCAGAATCACCACGCCTTCATTTTAAGACCGTTTAATATTCCTTTTGAAGTCAACGGATCATCTATTTATGTCATAGGTATTGCTAAGTTGTTGTTGACCTTGTTGTTGGTGGTGTTGTTTATACCCCCATTTGTCACTGTTTCGTGATCTGGGAGTAAATAAAGAATCTGAATCTGAATCTGAAGACATAGTGCCAATGCGTGAGTCAGTATCTTCATCGAGTACATTCTAGTTGTAAATACTGTTTACTTGAGTCAATGGGGGGTAAATTTTAATCCCATTTATGTTCAGATTTATTTAGCAGAAGGGGTGTTGAGCTATACTGTAAATAACGTGGCCATGTTTTTGAAATAACAACAACAACAACAACAGCAACCACCACCACCACAACCACCACCACCACCACAACAACAACCAATAAAACAAAAACAAGAAGAGACACCAACCACAACCACCACAACAGCCAACTATTCCATCACCACCACCACCACCACCGCCGCCGCCGCCGCCGCCACAGCCACCACCGCCGCCACCACCACCAACCACAGCATCAGCAACAACACCACCAATAACAAGGTCAACAACAACAAAACAAGATCAGACCACCACAACCACCAACACCACCAACACCAACACCAACACCAACGCTAGCAACACCAACACTATCACTCCTACTACAGGATGCTGACAGCAACAACAACAACAACGCCGTCGTCGGCGACGGCGCCGGTATCGTCGTTGTTCGCAATTGCAACGCCGGTCGTGGCGACGTCTTCATCGGCGTCGAAGTCACTTTTCATCTTCATTTTCATCTTCTTCATAATAAGTATCACCGCAATCAGCAATATCGTTATTCTCCGGATCACCATCATCAGTATATTGGGCAACATATTTACATAGCCTATGAGTTGGTGCATAGCCTATATATGTATTTATAAATAGCAGCTGGGGCCTCTGATATTTCATGTGGTAAAATGTATGCCTGTGTAATTAGACATCGATGAATTTAAGAGCGTTGCTATGCTACGGGTGTGTCTAATTAGTACCCGTTTCTAGCATCGATTCGATACATTTGGGAAGAGTTTAAAGCGGTTTCCTGGATCAAAACAATCATTAACGCATATTGGCCTAGTTCGCTCTGTATCAGTCCCCGGGAATATTTAAATCTCATGTGCATCTGCTGAATAGATTGAAAACCATTTGACTGAATGTCGTTGGTGTCTGACACAAACGCCATCCAGTCAAATTATTTTCAGATTTATTCAGCCCTTTCCATATTTAATTCTCTCACTTAATCATTTTTCTGGGGATGTAGGGCTAGCCTAAACACTTTATTATTAGCGATGTTGTGTTTTTGCGATCTAGAGCAAGACCCCTTACCCACCTCCTCGTACCCCCACCCTGTATATCATCTCAAAGACATGTAGGTATCTGCGCCCGTACATGTGGGTCCTAGAATGGTATACACGACCATCACCGCATCACAGGCTTTACCTTCGCTGTACACGACACTCGCTTCCCCTTTCATCTCATTTATAGGCATACTATCGACACCACCTAAAACGCTATTGTACTTTCCTCGCGTAAAACAAACAGTGCCACCGAGTATCGATTACGAATACTGGTGACGCACGCTCTGAGTACAGGAAGTAGATGGAAGAACAATATAGGCTCACAGGGTCCTTTGTAGTCGCTCCGAAAATACAATGTTCTCCGCAAGAACAAAGGAGCGTTTACTATGATTTAAATAGGCGTATAGTATCTTTCTATAGATAATTATAGTCTATCTACTAAATGATAATAATAGGTGTGTCTGCATGTGTGGTTTAATAGGGTTTTAACGCTTTGAATTCCGAAGCTCGATAATTTTTCTTTCAGAATAAGCATGCAGGACGTAAGCTGTTGCATAATTGAAGTTAATTTGAAAGGAACTGGTTTCTGCTATAAGCCATAGGTAGCAACAGCTCCAAGTCAAATTACCTTCAAAATATTCTCACAAAACATTATTTGCTATTTAACATTTTGGTTTGAAAATGTTCATTTTTATAGTTAGCTATGGGTGTGGGCATGGACGTGCCTGCGCACGCGTGCACTCATAGACGCATGCACCGATACATGTAGTGATAATTGATTACCATATGATGCCACCAATAATACTAAAATTGATAATGATAGCATAGAATAACAGAAAACATTGAACATAAGACTACAAATCAGAATCCATACGGCCTTAACTACATTTATTTTGCAATTATCAGCACAGAATATTTAAGCAATCCCAGGTATTGGGCAAACAAGCGTAGCAAGAGCCGTGACAGATGTGACCCTGCAGCACACTGTGAAGTAGCTACAGTCGTGTACTGATGATTTCGCCAAGTCAAAGTTTTCAGGCTACTCAGTACAGTGCAAGTGCATGGCCACTCCTAGCACTGATTACAGCGTTGGCATCTTCTTTAGATGCTTCCAATCAAAGACAGGAATCGAACTTTCGGTATGTTTGCACAGTTCTGTGTCAAGATCTGGTAAATTCCCTATAGGTGGGTGGGTTGGACTGGGCCAGTTGAAATGGCTGTCTGTTGTAGGTGCCTAGCATTCCCAATGGGATTCAAGTCTGAAAACCGCTCGATGCCCTCGTTTTATTTGTAGAGGTAAGTACCATTCCTCTGTGTGGCCATAGGATCGCACATAGGGGTGGAGAGCTTCGTCCTTATACCGTACATCTGTCAGTGAGCCATTCTGGACGTAGCAGAGCTCGGTATGGTTACCAGCACCAATGCCACTACGGCACGGCTCGTCTGTCAACAAGTTAACTTCCAATTGTACAGGAGTCCAATTGAGATATTCTCTGCTCCGATCCAGTCACGCTTGATGCCTGCCACTTTAGGATACACCCACAACATTCTGCGGGTCATCAAACCACTGGCATGCAATCTGTTTTAACAGTCTGTGCTGATATTGCCGATCCCGTCGCGGCTCTAAAGTGGTTTTGCATTTCTTCTGTAGCATTGGTGGTTCAGTGTCGACAGGCAGAGATTATAAGGAGCCCGTGCTGTAGTTATGTGGTACCCTCACACGCCATCCATTAGGACGTCTGTTCACCTGACCGGTCTCCAGATACCGGTCCCATCGCCAGCTACAGCCAGCATAACAGCTACTCGTTGCTGTGTCCAGCCGCATTGGAGCTGACCAATGTCACGAAAAAGGCCATGATCGCTAAGGTGACATTTCCGCGGTATTATTTTAGAAAAGGAATCAACAAATTCTTTCAAATGCAATGTGAAACGGAATCATATTGTCTTCTGTGGGAAAACACGTGCTTCACTGAGTGTCAGCAGACTGCACATTTTAGGCCCGATCCTAGCAAGCATGAGTGGACAACTAACGGTTCACTGCCCAGTGTCCATTTCAGCTGCACAATGTCAATTTCGCTGTCAGTTTCTTTAATCACATTAACGAAGAACTAACTCCATATCATAATAGTTATTCAGGTGATCTAACATGCTACTCGTAAACTATGCATATAATACTAAGCTTGTTATCATGCCGCCAAAGAAAAATTTTCAGGCTTCAGTAACTAAATGTTGATACATTTCTACAGCTTATGGTGGCTGCCATGTTTTACTTTTCAACCAATCAGGAAAGATCTAGCGTATTTGCCTTGGTCTATACGCGCAAACATAGCGGTGCCACATATAGTTTGATAATGTGATATAAAGGCAACCGTACATGCAAGCTGAGGAATATTTTGAAATTAATTTAATTGGAAGTTGTTGCTGCCATGGCAGCAACGTCTTCCAATCAAATTATTTTCAAAATATTCAACAAGCTGATTTTACATAATAAAGAATGTAATACGTTGGCACTTACATGACATCACACACTATTTCTCGAGGAGACAAAATGTTGGCGATTACTGTTCAACGTATAAGTCATATTACAAAGCAGATAATTGCGATACAGATTATGGAATGTCACATGACGTTAATGATATGGAATCTATAAACCATAATCTATCAGTACAATACAGCCTCCAAAAGATGAGATTAGCATCCTTTTTGGGGTAGGGAAATCTTACTTTTCTGGTATTTACGTATATTAATTTAAAATATCCTTAGCAATTTTTAGTAGTATATATTTCTACCAGGCGCCCATGTACTGCACATTTAAGCCTACTAGCCATGAACTTTGGAAATATCGCCCCACTGGTACTGTATTTGTGTTGATATGCGTATCGTGCTTGCCGTTGCCTCGTTATGCCTATATTTGGTCGTGTATTTCGATCAACAATTATGCCGAAAACCAATTAGATATTGAGCCTTGCGATGTTGACAAACGATTACATCAATAATCACTTGGCTATTGGACCATTCACATTTTGATCAACCGCTAGGTACTCTTAAAACCAATTGTCTGTCAGGTCTGGTGCCATTAACCAAACAGCATACCAATATTCAATTGACTGTTGCACCATGCATCATTGACCAGCGGGTGTATTGATAACTAGATGTTAAATGTCTCTGTGCTATTAAGCAACGGACCAAATTCGTTATTGGCGTGTTACATATACATGCATGCATACACACACCGAAACATGCATTTATTCGTCAAAGAGCAATAAGTAGACATGCATGCATAAAGGTAGCCTTTTGATTATTATTCATATTATTTACCGATGGAATAATAAAATATTGAGCAGAAATTAGATCAACTTATCAGCTATGACGTAGGTTGCTTAGAGCAGGGTGCCAACTATGCCGCACAGTGAAGTCCAGTCTGCACACATCTGTACCATCCGCCTTTTTAGAAAGGCGTCTTACAGGCTTCAATTATGGCATATTGGAGATACTGAGGACAGGGCTCACATTCGACATCTACTATTTACGCTATCAGCGCATATTCACAACTGAGCTCCCGATACACGGACTGGCACTCATAGTGCAGTTTTTTGCGCCCCTGTGACACAGACCACACGGGAGATGGAGCCGACGGCGTTACATCCCCTCAGAATGACGTATGTATATGGACGTCTGTATACAAAAAATCTATGTATTAGTTTTTCTATTTCCCGCATGCATTTGGCCTATTTGAGCTATGGGACTGTTATGTTAGGAAATCCGTGTTGCATGTCATATGTCTGAGATTTGAGCTTGAGATTACTTTTTTAAATCATGATATAGTCGATATTTAAAGCTTAAAGAGTGGCCATCAATTTACCTCCCTAACATACAAACGACGCTCCTATTACGGAGTTAAGTTACGTTATAGCTTTTTCTAAACTACATATAGTTCCCACATTCTGGGCCCTATTCGGGCCACGTCTCTGCTAGTTATATTACCAGTCTGTAACACAATGGACCTTTTCAGTTGATCCATCCATCATATGACGTCATATGATATCATAATCAACTGCGTGACATGTATGATGACGCCATAATCAATTATGGCATGAATGACTCGATTTAGTCTGTATTAAACGAACTCGTTGTACGAATTGTATGTCTTTGCTATTTAATAAACATGCTGTTGAATATTGTGACACTAATTTGACTGGACGCTGTTGCTGCCAGTCAAATTAGTTTCACACAGCGCCCAGTCAAATTAGTTTTACACAGCGCCCAGTCAAATTAGTTTCACAATATTCAACTACTTTCCTGTAGAGTTTTCTGGAAATTGACAGTCAAGAAGTTCATGGATCGATCCACCACAACACGAGCGAGGTGTGGGTGGTGCTTAGCTAGAGATGAGGCATTGAGGGCATAGCTAAAACTGGGAAGGTCCATATTACACTAACGTCCCAGCTGTACACCGCTACCTATATAGCGGTGTACAGCTGGGACCTTAGCCGTAATGGAGCTTCCCCGTTTTAGCTATGCCCTCAATGCCCTCAGCGGCTCGTCTCGTTGGGGGAGGAGAGGCAACAAGAAGTGAGAGGAGGAGATAGATACACTAACTAACTTACTACAACACAACCAACTGAAATCCAACTTTGGGAAAACAAGAGCATGCGTGATGGATTAGTCTCAAATGGATAAAATAACAACACAATTTGCTACGGTCCCCATGCTTTAGTAGCCAGACCATATTATAAGCGGTAGGGTGGCGCATGACCGCGGTGAACTTACGACATTTTGTTGACCAGAATTCTAGCATCTTGTACGTCAGCATCATCCATAAACCCAAACGCTTTCATAGCGCGTGTATACGTACGATGGAATGGATGGAGGGGTAGACATACGCTGCTATAATATAGATATATACATTCTATGATTGTGCTGTTTCACCATCATTCAGTATCGATTCATTTGATCGCCGATGAAAGCATAGCACACCGTTTGAACTACTTAATGGCATAGAAGCTGCGACTTTGATGTTTTATTGCTAATAAATATCAAACACCTAGCATTAATATATCTAATTATTTTATTTTTTTTTGATGAGCGCGGTTAATCAGCATTCCACGTACGCTCATTATATGGGTATACACACATTTCTATATCAATAATTGCTCTCATATATGGCCAAGTGTGAGGCTGCGTTTGGTAGCGCTCCTCTAGAAACTTGGAATGCAGCAATTCATTCCGTTCTGGGTTCAATGAATAAATCCGCGTTTAGCTATGCCCCGCTCATCTTTAGCTAAGATCGGCTCATGTATATTACGCGTGTTTCGATTGATTTATATTCTTTGAAATTCTTAATTTCCAGAATCACATATTCATGGAAACTAAATAGCTAAGCTGTTGAATATTTTGAAATTAATTTGACTGAGGGCTGTTGCTACCATAGGTAGCAGTCAAATTAGTTTCACAATTTTCAACATATTGTTTATTAAATATTAAAGACATATAATTCGTACAACTGACTGACTATTTCAGGTTCATGATGGAGTATTTCTGTCAGTTAATATTGTGACGTCAGTCTACCTGACTTGACTGACAGATCGGACTCATCCATCGAACCCAATGGACCTTTCCATTTTTAGCTATGCCCCGCCCATCTCTAGCTAAGCTCCACCCACACCTAGCTCGTGTTGGAATCGATCGATCTATGAACACCCTGACTATCAATTTCCAAAAAACTACACAGGCAAGCTGTTGAATATTTCGAAACTAATTTGACTGGGCGCTGTTGCTGCCTAAGGCAGCAACAGCGCCCAGTCAAATTAGTTTCAAAATATTCAACAGCGTGTTTATTAAATAGCAAAGAATTACAAATACATACAATTCATACAACGTGTCGGACTGTTTGAGATTTGGTGCCGGTCTATATGGAACCCTTTGTAGCGTAATAATTGTGACGTCATCATACACGCGCTGAGCTGATTATGACGTCATACGAAATCAGACGATAGCTGGATACTCTGGAAAGGTGAATTCCCTGATAACGCAGGTTATGGGCCGGCATATTGGCCATGTACGTGACAGGACTTGATTGTACCGATGTTGGTCCAATACCCGTACAGTAAGCGGCTTTGTCAGGGTTGTTATTAACTTTGCTGTTTATTTTAAACACAAACTGATAGATGACTGACGCTCGAATAACAGCAACGCCGAGCAACGGCACTAAGAAAATGGACGGTTCCGATAAGTCAGTCAAGGATATCTGACGTCATAATCAAACTATGTCATTTGTTAGATGACGTCACAATCAGATGACGTAAGTCAGTTATAAAAGGAAAAAAGTTAGCCAGTAAGTGTCCAAACACTTCACACCAGAATGCTTGAAAATAAAATTGTCAAAATTGTATGCTTTTAGAGGCTTAAATTGTGTGCTTAGATGTAATGAAACGAAATAATTCTTAACATAAATATGATGACTTCATTCCATATAAATTAATAGAATTGTTTAGTTGCAAAGTTGAATTAGGTACTCGTGCCTCTATTTGAATTTTTGCAACGGAAAAACTTTCTCAAGGTTTTTGATGTGAATATGTACCTTGAATCGTTTTGTATGGCTTTGGTGAATTTACGATTTATTGAATATTCTGTTCAATATTTTGAAGGTATATTACTGCGAACTATCTGTAGCAACAGCGTGCGAGAGAAAAAGCTCTAAACCAAATAATTTCAAACTATTTAACAACTTAATTGCTCGTATTGCCACCTAGAAATTGAGATTCTGGGATTTCATAGTTTAAAGTGTTAACAATATTTCCAGACACGCGCATAAAGTGGGCGGGGCTTGGTTAGAAATGCCCTGGGCGTAGCTGAAAATGGATCCAGTTACTGCTTTTAACCGACTGACTGCTGAGATTTTTCAGACGACACACTCCAGGAGTTAGTTATATCTCCGGACCTGCTCGTCCTGCTGCATATTTTGAAAACAGTTTGACTGATAGTTGTTGGTGGCTAAGCCACCAACAACTATCAGTCAAACTGTTTTCAAAATATGCAATAAGTCAACTATTTTGACTCTTTGCAGTTATTGTCTGATGGTATGCAGCAGGGAGACAGTTGAAAACAATCAATATTAACCTTTACTCGTCATGGGGAGAGTGTATCCAATATGCACATTGAATAAACTGGAATATGTTAATAAATATACGGTACGGTTTTTTTACATACACGTGCAGACAAAAAGACGCATCTTTTAGTAAACAACTCTGCAAACGCAGCGCATACAATACATATCTTGGAACCATAAAGCGCTGTAAGATAGCGTCTCCAATACATGCGTCCCTATTATAAAGAAATATGACTAGACGTACCATGCCCAAAAGGTGGCACTAGCCACGGACTGCGAAGCGCTGAAAGGCGAGGCTTGTATTTCCCAATGAGATGTTTCTATGAACAGATAAAACGAATATATTCCTGAATGCGCTATTGAAACTATTTTGGTGGTGATTGTTGGTGAAACAAATCGCGCCTCATCTTAATCGTGGTGTCATCGTTTTAGGCTGTCAAAGAACTGAGATTCCTTTGCTTACGGGAGTTATTGTCCGCTGTCTGGTGTAGCAGCTGTCTCTTATCAAATACCTTCGTTCAAGAATCCATCTGATGCCCGGGTTGACAAGAAGCATTAAAGACGTGCTGCATTTCTTTGTGTATATAAATAGATTCATCGGGCTTCGCCTTTCTTTTATGTATATACAATTACTTATAAGTATCTGTATTTTTATTGAGGATTGTTTATCTATACCTGGCCGACACTCATACTCTGCACCCACGTGTAAGGCTACACACATATGGTGCATGTATGCACACACGTCCGTGCACATACACTAAAGGTTACATAAATTTTAAAATTACATGATGAAGAGAATTATATTATCAGGCGTTTAGAAACAGTAACAGTTCTACCGTATTCTTTCACATAGTCTATGCATATAGGCTTACAGCAGAATGCACCATAACATAAGAATTTCTGTTAATAAGTGGTTTTGTCGAACCGAGCCAAGCCGACGCCGAGCATAATCCAGCCTAGCCTAGCTCAGAACAGCCCAGCCCAGCCCAGCCCAGCCCATCACAGCCCAGACCTACCTAGTCCAGGCGAGCACCATTGGTTAAAACTAGGCGGGTAATAATGAAACAGGGATTCAAATTGTTATATATAAGACTACGCTTATCTATGAAAACAGCATAACTAGAATGTGGAAACCCCTAACCTATTATTATTATTATTATTATTATTATTATTATTATTATTATTATTATTAGTTTAATTGGTGTGTATTGAGTTCCTGTGCCACGCCATATCTAGGCTGGTTTTACCTCAGTCTATTATTGGTAATTCTCCCTACCCCCGGCTTCTTACACTGGTACCCACCGAGTGGAGAGCGCCATGCAGCTAAGGATATTGTCCATGTCTCAACAATGGCAATATAGTGCACAGCTCAGGCGCGAACCGAACCTTGTAATATGCTAGGAATCTTAGAGCCAAGGTACCATGTTTCTTTAAGAGACGTGGTCTTCTGATCACCTGTCTTAGAGAACTGCCATATTTTAGCTCCAAAAGATGTATGTATGTATGCTCCTTTATGCAGAGGCGAGTATGTGCTCTCTCTCAGACTGATTACCCTATATAGCGTACCTAATACCCATCATGCTATATCGAGACTGGTATCTTAGTGTATTACGACAAACCTCCCCAGTTGTGTTACACTGGTACCCAGTGATGCCGATGGATGGAGGGAGGCGATGATGAGTTAATCAAATTGCCTATGTTTGCACCGCTAGCGAAATAGTCCCCCACAGAAAAACGAACGAGGATAGGTGATTGAGAACAATAGTACGCTGCCGTACCCACTGAAGACCTTATTGGCCTGCTTTGCACATATCGAGTCCCAAATGCTCTGTCACATTCAGACCATATCTATGGTGATTTTATTTTCAATCGCATACATCATTACGACTGACTTCGCCAGTTCTTAAACTGGTACCCGTGTATGCTCCTGGGTGGAGACACGCAAGAAGATTGATGAGGGTGGATGAATGAATGATTTAAAGTTTGAGCACGAAATTGGGAAAGGGTCTGAGTAGGGCGTCATGAACATTTTCAAAACTAGACACTTTTACTATTTTATAGATCGTTAGCAATGTCTATCAGTTTTTTTTTGGAGGGGACTGCCCCCACCACCACCCATGCACTCCACCGTCACTAATTATTTAGGGGTAGCCCGTTTCTCCTGCACACTACCTCCCCACCCACCCTAACATCGGTCTCGCCGCCCATAGAGTTTGATCATGTTTCAAGGGACGGCAATACTCCACCACAACCTAGAACGAAACGGGGTGCCGTAGCCACTGGTACACACTCTAACAGTCTCAATCTGTTACAAGTGTAAACGTTGAGCCTATAATAACGCGTGTATGCGTGAAAACGTTTGTTTTCATATGCTATCAACAATTAAACTATATTTTATCTAATACTTATCGTTGATTAAGTTTGGAAATATCGTCTAATTGTTACCGTATTTGTGTAAATATGCATATCGTGCTCGAAATGATTGGCGGTTAACGTGTAAGCTACGGTAGTTCAATCAACGCAATTAAATGTATTTGTCTTTAGTATTTGAGTTTCGGCTACGTCTGGTCACTCGATGATTGACACGGACGTAGAATCATTGCACGACTGTGAATCAAACAGCAAGAATGTTTGCCACTCGAAACACTGGAAGCTATTCCGCATTGCTTTAAGTAGTTGTTACTGAATAGGCCTATATCTCCCCTTCATCAGGTTACAGCGACGCAATTTTTAAAAATTAATATTATTCAACATACACAACCAGTGTGGATAATTGCAAATAAAGAAACAGCGGTAAAAAGATAAAATATGATCCCGATTGCTATTCTGTTAGTTGTACATCGTTGGATTAATGGTACGTTGGTGCAGAGGTTTGCTTAAGACGTTTGACTGTCAAACATACTCCACATTCCATGCGGGATTAGACAGTGGTTCTTGCGGCTTAACTCTACCGCCTCTCGTGCCATTGTGAAATAACTTGTTGTCCCCTCAATTCCTAGCTAAATTTCACGCTTTGGCCTGAAGGTTCAAATACGTAGAATCATTTACAATATAAGAATTATTCTGATGAATATTTTGAATCTAATTTAACTGGAAGTTCTTGCTGCCTCTGGCAGCAGCAGCTTCCTGTCAAATTAGATTCAGATCATTCAACCCACTTACCTGCATAGTTACCTTGAAATTGCTGGCAATTCAGCGTACAAACAGGTATGTCTTTACTGGATGTCTTGAATATGTAAATAGCCTGTTGTGACAGGCGGGCTAACCTCTCACCAGATACTCCGCCTCGTGAAACAATACCTTTTGACCGGACAAAAGAGCGCTGCAACACGCCTCTCCAAATTCTTCCAACCGGACTCTTGGCACTTTTGGCTGGACAATGGATATCTGGATACGTTCGTGTCGTCCCTCCTAAAGTTTACCCTGAATAGGAAAGTGGCGAATTCACACGCAAACCTGATACTCAATAGTCATTGGTAAATATCCTGTTGCCAATGTTCATCAATGTAGATGTCAGAGCTTGAAGTGCAACGTTACATAACGTGATTTTTGAAACCTTTTTATTGTAAATTTGGCAACAAAGTAAACTGATGAATGCGCGTCTCATTAATGTATCAAAAGTACCAACGATTGTAATACAGAAATTAGTCAGTGAGAAAACACGAATCGAAATTAGGTCTCTGAAACCTAAGGACTAGATGAACTAATTGTTTCAGCATGACGATTCTCGGAAGGAACTGTCAAGAAGATTATTGCTGAGAAAGGAGTCTGTTATCAAACTCTTAATGTTATTATGGTTATCAGTGACACCTACCTACTTAAAATGGCAGGAATTTGAGAAGTGGTCCGAGCAGAAGTTTAGGTGGAATGGCAGGATGCCACAGGTTATAGAAGACGTGGCGGCAAATGGAGGAATATTATGTAACAGTGCCCAATCAAATTAGCTTCAAAATATTCAACAGAATGTTTATTAAATAGTAAAGACATACAAGTCGTACAACAACGCCATTAATTAACCATTCGTCATTAACTTAGCCACGTAATTGATTATGACGCCATCCTATTCGTCACGTAGTTAATTATGACGACATATGATTGATGGATAAACTGGAAAGGTCCATTACATTAGTGTAGCCGAGGAAATGCAGCTGATTGTAGATATTGACCCACAGCTAACATACTTACACAACTCTACTGATAAGTTCAATCATTCCTTGCATAGTATGCTACAGTTGTGTATGGTTGACATTCAATGAGATGCTGGATATCTTCCCCAAACATATTTATCACCAACATGAAGGGATCTGACTGGGAACTCTTAAAGAGTCGACAAATATGCAACCATACATATAGCTAGTCATCACAAATATGCTCCGATGTCATTGCTACTCTTCATTCAAAAATATATGCCCACATAGTCTCATAAATGGTGCCTTAGTAGGTAGGCGAGCAGATGTCCATCATAACAAGGTTACAGCTGACATGCTCCTAGAGTAAACCTAAAATGTGGATGACAGGAGTGGTGTAGTCTAGCTGTGATAATAACGAACAAATGTGCCAAAATAAAAGGTGTATATACAACACACTTTACAGATGTTGGCATTGCTCTGTGTTTTCAGAGTTTAAGATGATGCTTGATCACGATAGATCTACCTGAGATGGTGTCCACAACGAAGCCATTGAAACTCGAGTCATCTAAGATATGGAACAAGTTCTAAGTTTTATCAAACTATAGAGGACCCCCCCCCCCACTATGATTCTGAAAGTGGCCACCTTATCAACATTGTCACGGGCGAACATGGCCATCGGGATTTACAAGCAGATTTGACACATTAAGCAGATTGAAGACACGGCACATTCTTTAATTATTCGATGAAAATGCATGTGAAAGGGATCGAAACAAGCCTTGTGAAAGCGTTGTTAAAACATTTGTGACATTTATTCCCACCCTTCCAGAAACAGGCTTGAACAAGGCTGTGGATGTGGCTGTGGATGGTATACATTCGATTAGGAAATGGGCGTTTTAAAAAGGGGAAAACCTTAGTAAATAGGAAATTGCTATCTGCAAAAGTTGTTAGATGGTGTACCCTGCAGATTCCCAGACCATATGTGCACACTTCTGCTGTGATAGATACAGGCAGCATAAGTCACGCATGCGGCAACAGAGGAAACAACTGCACAAGCGGACACATCATTGTGAAGTTAACAAGCTTAGTCCCAGAATCATTCAACTTCTTGCTCGAGATCAGAATAAGCTACCCTTCTCAATTTCATTTGCAATGAATGAACAACAAGATCAGCTCAATGCCATTAGTAACGAATCAAGCGGCAATGTCTGTTCCAAAACGGGAATCAACTCAAGCAGAAGCTCATACTCAGATTACTCTGCACACCATCTGTACAATTAAAGAATGTGTCTTAACAGGTAATTGTACATGCCCATGGCGAAGACATTGTTTACTTTGCATATATATTACATACAGACGGTTTAACACGTTTGCAGTAGTTACGGGTTCCTTTAGAACATAACAGCTTTCTGCCACTTCATGAGGTCACAGCAGCTCTTGAACCATCACTATACCGTTTGACTTATATTTTTCAAGTCCTTGCGGAGTCGAAACAACATGTTACCTCTGCTGCACAGTAAAGATGGCATGGTTAAAAGCAATGAAGTCTATTGATATAGCTATCACTACGGTGGTCGGTGTAAGTGATAAAGAATTGAGTATGAAAGTCGTACAGGGAGCAATTCGGACATGTTTTCTTGTATACAAAAAAGGTGAAGCTTTTGATGATATTGTAAGCGTTTGAGCACACAAATTCCTCAAAGAGAAATTGTATTTGCAACTCAAGCTACTTCCGCCTACAGATGATTCATACAGACAACATGTACAGCGCTATTGCTCTTGCTACCATACTGGAGGATTCCAGTTTATCCATCATTCATATGACGTCATAATCAACTACGTGACGTGTAGGCTGATGTCATAATCAATTACGTAGTGAATGGCGTGACTAAGTTCGTCACAAACGCTTAATGGTTGACGGACTAAGCGTTGCTATACGCATTGTATATCTTTACTATTTAATAAACATTCTGTTGAATAGTTTGAAACTAATTTGACCCAGTCTATAGTTTTCTGGAAATTGAGATTCAGACAGTGCAGGGGTCGAGCGATCCCAACACGGGCAAAGCGTGAGCGAAGCTTAGCTAGAGATGGGCCGACCATAGCTAAAACTGGATTCCTCCATTGGCAAACGTGCCATACAAGTACGTCGCTTGTACTGGAAAAGACAAGACGCGGGAATACTACGACACGAACTCCAATCTCATCAACAATAGACTTTTCCACTTTTAGCTATACCAGCCTATCTCAATCTAAGCTCCCTCCACATCACGTCCGTGTTGGGATCGATCTCTGAACTCCCTGACCATCAATTTCCAGAAAACTATATAAGTAAGCTGTTGAATATTTTGAAACTAATTTGACTGGCCGCTGTTGCTGCAACAGCGCTCAGTCAAATTAGTTTCAAAATATTCGGCATGATGTTTATCAAATAGTAAAGCCATACAATTCCTAAAACGCGTCGGACTATTAAGGGCTAAAGGCGGGCCAAATAGAATCATTTATGACCTAATGATTATTACGTCATCCTACACGCCGCTTATCTGATTATGACGTCATTTGACGTCAGATGATAGATAGATATCCTGGAAAGGTGAATTTGACCACAGGTCTGAGCGCATATCGATGTCCTTGTTCAGCAACTGCAATATAGTTGTTTCCAGCAGGAAATGCTCATGTCTTTCTTAGAGGGGTTTCCTGTTACATTGGTTGCTGGTGTACTTGAACACTTGGGAAATATACCCGTTGTCAAGACGTGAACAGTGATTCTCATTTCAGCATAATCGCTTCCACAGCAAAGTGGTCTATCTAAATTTTAGATAACATTATAATTCGGTGACGTAATAGACTTGCTAAGTTAAAGCAAATGGATAGGTGGAACTATATGTGAGTTATTTCTGTGTTTAGTACTGGTCTATGTCAATACCTCTGACTTTCGCTAAAGTTGAATGGCAGTCATTTAGCTGTATATGGTTTGCTGGTCACAGGAATCTTTGGGATATCGATAATGACGTGTTGATGTTATAGTTAATGTTAGAATAGATAGCTGCGCGTAGTGCATCATCAGACTGAACTACGAAATATACCTGAAATTGTGACTTTCGATATATCATATATATATATATATACTGGACATCTTGAATTAATAGGCTTGCCTTGACAAAATCAGCTTGTGGGTTTGAGGTAGAATCTATGTGGGTTCATTTTAAAGATTTATTCTGTAGTTTTATTCGTCTTATGTACTAATTAATATACGATCGGAATTATGATTTCCGGATAAATCGCATGGTGGCCATCTTAGCTTAATAGTGTCCCATTATCAGAATCAACTTGTGATAACTATAATGATGTTTTGACTTGGAGTTTCGGCTATCATGCATGTGTTTATTATTGCTAGAACACTATCAAGTGGTTAATGAGTCGTGTATGCTACTCTATTAGCGAAATTGTTATTTTCGGATACATTGAATCGCAACCATCTTGGATTTCCATTTCTCGCAGATGTCCGAGTTACAAACTTTCAGTTTCTTAAACACGTAAATCTTAATCTTAAGTCTTAATGGGCTATGCCCTCTTTCTAGTCTAGAAATGATAACTGACTAAGAGAGCCTTGAGCTTGGAAATTCTAATGTTACTATATCCATCGCTTGCTGATTGCTGGACTGAGTATGGTTGTTGCTTTCTCATATGAGAATCGTGTGTCCATCTCTCAGTACCCCAGTCTGCGAACACTCCTCTCTAAATAGTCTGGTTTGATGCGGCGTTTTACCCTGATCAGCGTGCTTGTGTGACGAAAGTATGTCTTCTTTCTCATTTTCTGAAGAATCATTATTCATCACAACCATCTAAATACCACCGACTTATTTAATCAGAATCTTCATCATTTCCACAAGATTTCTACAAGCATTTCAAAACAGAATTTGACGATGTGTTCACACATTTTTACTTCGTATCTGTTTCGGTTCACACCGCTCATATATAATGGTTGCCATGGTGAAACCGGTATTATCTCAGCATAAGGCGATATGATGATAGCTTTCCTAGCTCCCCACCTTCACCACCCCACCCCCCACCCCAACCCACAATTACATGAGCAAATCTATATATTGTATCTAGCAAGTAAGAACTCTCAGCCACTCGGAGTCGGTGTTAACGCATGCGCATTGTCCCTACCGCTTACGATGGTGGTTGCCATCATGATAATCACCATCCTTTGAATTGAATTGAATTGAACTGCATTTATTTCTCGACCCAATTTCATATCCAGTATTTACATAATACATACAGGGAGTCCACCAGAGGCGTAGCTTATTTGCTGTAGACCCCCTTGTAAAAATCATATCTGACCGTACACACGGAAAAGTGTGGTCATATGTATTGTCAAATGTCTTGTATGTGTTATGCATTTATTTGTTGTGTTCTGTGTGACACAAAACACAACAAATATATGCATGACACATACAAGACATTTGACGATATATTAGACAAGATTTTTCCTCCAGTCTTTATTTACATTGGATAATTTGGGCATCGGGGTAGGGTGGGGGGTATATGTGATGGTGGGCATCTCCTTTACAACTGCATTGTCTATGTTTCAATTGAAAGAGATTTCTGTTGATACGTTTAAAGTTCTAAATGTAATAACTGGAAATAATATTCAGTGTAGTCAATAATGCTGGTTGGCCATTGCTCCCTGTATCTCCGGCTGGTTATTAGGTATGACAAGAGAAATGACAAATTGTGACGGCATTGTCTATGTTTCAATTGAAAGAGATTTTCGTTGATACGTTTAAGGTTCTAAATGCAATAACTGGAAATATTATTCAGTGTAGTCAATAATGCTGGTTGGCCATTGATCCCTGTATCTCCGGCTGGTTATTAGGTATGACAAGAGAAATGACAAATTGTGACGGCATTGTCTATGTTTCAATTGAAAGAGATTTCTGTTGATACGTTTAAAGTTCTAAATGTAATAACTGGAAATAGTTTTCAGTGTAGTGAATAATACTGGTTGGCCATTGCTCCCTGTATCTCCGGCTGGTTATTAGGTATGACAAGAGAAATGACAAATTGTGACGGCATTGTCTATGTTTCAATTGAAAGAGATTTCTGTTGATACGTTTAAAGTTCTCAATGTAATAACTGGAAATAATATTCAGTGTAGTGAATAATACTGGTTGGCCATTGCTCCCTGTATCTCCGGCTGGTTATTAGGTATGACAAGAGAAATGACAAATTGTGACGGCATTGTCTATGTTTCAATTGAAAGAGATTTTCGTTGATACGTTTAAAGTTCTAAATGTAATAACTGGAAATAATATTCAGTGTAGTCAATAATGCTGGTTGGCCATTGATCCCTGTATCTCCGGCTGGTTATTAGGTATGACAAGAGAAATGACAAATTGTGACGGCATTGTCAATTGAAAGAGATTTCTGTTGATACGTTTAAAGTTCTAAATGTAATAACTGGAAATAGTTTTCAGTGTAGTGAATAATACTGGTTGGCCATTGCTCCCTGTATCTCCGGCTGGTTATTAGGTATGACAAGAGAAATGACAAATTGTGACGGCATTGTCTATGTTTCAATTGAAAGAGATTTCTGTTGATACGTTTAAAGTTCTAAATGTAATAACTGGAAATAATATTCAGTGTAGTCAATAATGCTGGTTGGCCATTGCTCCCTGTCTCTCCGGCTGGTTATTAGGTATGACAAGAGAAATGACAAATTGTGACGGCATTGTCTATGTTTCAATTGAAAGAGATTTTCGTTGATACGTTTAAGGTTCTAAATGCAATAACTGGAAATAATATTCAGTGTAGTCAATAATGCTGGTTGGCCATTGATCCCTGTATCTCCGGCTGGTTATTAGGTATGACAAGAGAAATGACAAATTGTGACGGCATTGTCTATGTTTCAATTGAAAGAGATTTCTGTTGATACGTTTAAAGTTCTAAATGTAATAACTGGAAATAGTTTTCAGTGTAGTGAATAATACTGGTTGGCCATTGCTCCCTGTATCTCCGGCTGGTTATTAGGTATGACAAGAGAAATGACAAATTGTGACGGCATTGTCTATGTTTCAATTGAAAGAGATTTCTGTTGATACGTTTAAAGTTCTAAATGTAATAACTGGAAATAATATTCAGTGTAGTGAATAATACTGGTTGGCCATTGCTCCCTGTATCTCCGGCTGGTTATTAGGTATGACAAGAGAAATGACAAATTGTGACGGCATTGTCTATGTTTCAATTGAAAGAGATTTTCGTTGATACGTTTAAGGTTCTAAATGCAATAACTGGAAATAATATTCAGTGTAGTCAATAATGCTGGTTGGCCATTGATCCCTGTATCTCCGGCTGGTTATTAGGTATGACAAGAGAAATGACAAATTGTGACGGCATTGTCAATTGAAAGAGATTTCTGTTGATACGTTTAAAGTTCTAAATGTAATAACTGGAAATAGTTTTCAGTGTAGTGAATAATACTGGTTGGCCATTGCTCCCTGTATCTCCGGCTGGTTATTAGGTATGACAAGAGAAATGACAAATTGTGACGGCATTGTCTATGTTTCAATTGAAAGAGATTTCTGTTGATACGTTTAAAGTTCTAAATGTAATAACTGGAAATAGTTTTCAGTGTAGTGAATAATACTGGTTGGCCATTGCTCCCTGTCTCTCCGGCTGGTTATTAGGTATGACAAGAGAAATGACAAATTGTGACGGCATTGTCTATGTTTCAATTGAAAGAGATTTTCGTTGATACGTATAAGGTTCTAAATGCAATAACTGGAAATAATATTCAGTGTAGTCAATAATGCTGGTTGGCCATTGATCCCTGTATCTCCGGCTGGTTATTAGGTATGACAAGAGAAATGACAAATTGTGACGGCATTGTCTATGTTTCAATTGAAAGAGATTTCTGTTGATACGTTTAAAGTTCTAAATGTAATAACTGGAAATAGTTTTCAGTGTAGTGAATAATACTGGTTGGCCATTGCTCCCTGTATCTCCGGCTGGTTATTAGGTATGACAAGAGAAATGACAAATTGTGACGGCATTGTCTATGTTTCAATTGAAAGAGATTTTCGTTGATACGTTTAAAGTTCTAAATGTAATAACTGGAAATAGTTTTCAGTGTAGTGAATAATACTGGTTGCCCATTGCTCCCTGTATCTCCGGCTGGTTATTAGGTATGACAAGAGAAATGACAAATTGTGACGGCATTGTCTATGTTTCAATTGAAAGAGATTTTCGTTGATACGTTTAAAGTTCTAAATGTAATAACTGGAAATAGTTTTCAGTGTAGTGAATAATACTGGTTGGCCATTGCTCCCTGTATCTCCGGCTGGTTATTAGGTATGACAAGAGAAATGACAAATTGTGACGGCATTGTCTATGTTTCAATTGAAAGAGATTTCTGTTGATACGTTTAAAGTTCTAAATGTAATAACTGGAAATAGTTTTCAGTGTAGTGAATAATACTGGTTGGCCATTGCTCCCTGTATCTCCGGCTGGTTATTAGGTATGACAAGAGAAATGACAAATTGTGACGGCATTGTCTATGTTTCAATTGAAAGAGATTTTCGTTGATACGTTTAAAGTTCTAAATGCAATAACTGGAAATAATATTCAGTGTAGTCAATAATGCTGGTTGGCCATTGTTCCCTGTATCTCCGGCTGCTTATTAGGTATGACCAAAAAATGACAAATTATGAATTTCCAAAATAATGAAACCATTAATGTTGCGCCGCAATAATCAAGTTGGCACATTGGTTAACACGGCATGTTCATTTGCAAGCGGTGTGGAATCGTAAGCAAGCGATATTGTTGCACCTGTTTGTCAAAGGCGCTGCCCCTAAGAGCAAATGATTATTGGCGTGCCCATTCATCAACGGCAACGAAAAACTAACCAACTGATTGTCAGCGCACCCGTTTGTCACTGGTCCGATGCCCAGTAGCAAACATTCTATTAGTGCGCCGTTTGTCAAAACATCCAGTTCGCTATCAGTGTTCCGTTGTGTGAAAGAGGTTTCACCCCGTGGAACCATTTCATATAACTGCAATTACGGTATTGGTTATTACGCCCTGTGCCAATAGCAAATTCAATGGCAAAAGGGCCATATGCCATTAAGCAACTGGTGCGCCAGTAACCAATCTAATATTGTCCGTTGCATCATTGTGACACAGGCACGCGGATAGCTGTTTGGTTGCCGCCATGCATTGTTGACTAGCCAACGTGCCATTAACAATGTTTGCTTAATGCGTCTGCGCCGTTGACCAACAGGCCAATTTGGTTATTTGCTCGCTGTCGAAACACATATTGTTCTACCTCATATATCCATCGTCGATTGCAGAGATATTCTCAGACTTATGTACAGTATAAGTAATTAATGCGTATGTCGCGCTTCGGTACATCATCTGTAGAAATTGTTGTTGCTGACCAATCCTTGATGTCTACTACGATAAATTTGAAGACCATTAGTGGGTCAAGCTGCAGGTGAATCTATTATATGGAGGCATACCCTGTCATCCAATGCATAATTGCTGTTCCAAGTTCTAGGCAATGTACAGTTTGTATACATAGGACTATAACATTTGGGTAATTTGAGAAACGTATTCGCCCGCATGTTTCTTCAAAACTTAAATATAATACGTATGTGAAAGAGATCAATTCTTTGAGTAATGATCTTACACCTTATCTGTTAGATTGTGGTAACAATTTGAAATATTTTCTAAATTGGTAATTTTCCTGTCAAATTCGTTTTAAAATAGTAACCCGTCTACATGTATGATTAGTGTGACTTTGGGATTCTGGAAATTTAGGCTTCAAATAGTTAATGCGCCATAACACTTAAATGGTAAAGATATCAAAATATGTGCTTATTAAATATCCATTTGCAGGCCAGTAGAAGAGTATTTTTGAAAATTTAGCCGTTACGAAACCAGTCAGTTGTTCCAGTAGTAAATTTTCAAATATAGTTTTCTATTGGCCTTCAAATGGGCATTCCTCAAGACCACTGCAGAGGTCGGTTTTAACCGACTTCGGCATGAAAGGGTTAATATCGCTCTCAACTCTTCGGACACGGATATCCAGAGAGAATCTAAAGCATAAGAGACTTAATCCGGAATAACTTTATATTGACGTATGGCGTTATTCCTGATTGACACTCTAGTGAGAACACGGCTTGAGTCAGTTTGGCGTTATTCCTGATTAACTCTCTAGTGAGAACACGGCAGGAGTCAGTATGGGTTTATTCCTGATTAAATCTCTAGTGAGAACATGGCCTGAATCAGTATGGGTTTATTCCTGATTAAATCTCTAGTGAGAACATGGCCTGAGTCAGTATGGTGTTATTCCTGATTAAATCTCTAGTGAGAACATGGCCTGAATCAGTATGGGTTTATTCCTGATTAACTCTCTAGTGAGAACACGACAGGAGTCAGTATGGCGTTATCCCTGATTGACTCTCTAGTGATAACACGGCCTGAGTCAGTATGGCGTTATCCCTGATTAACTCTCTAGTGAGAACATGGCCTGAGTCAGTATGGTGTTATTCCTGATTAACTCTCTAGTGAGAACACGACAGGAGTCAGTATGGCGTTATCCCTGATTGACTCTCTAGTGAGAACATGGCCTGAATCAGTATGGTGTTATTCCTGATGAACTCTCTAGTGAGAACAAGGTTTTCATTTTAACCAGGACGTGTTTAATAGATGAAAGGCGCTGCTTATTTTTAGTCTACTGTGATTTGCACTTATAATAAGACGACATCTCCCAGTCAAGTTGGACTCAAAAATATCGAAGAGAATATTCCTTACAACTTAAATGGGCTTTTTGTTCAAAGTCCTTGGACTTTTTCTATTCATCTTATGATTTATTTCCATTAATTCAAAAGCAATGACGCGGTAGAATTTGTGATTTTTGCGTGAAGAACCGGAAAGAAAATTGAATTAAAGAAAGGTACTTTACAAATGGCCATTGTTGTTCAAATGTACGACTATTAGGGAGCGCGGTAACACTTCGGATATAAAAACCATTAACGCCTTAAGTACGCGGCACTTTCAAATTGAAACGTTCAGATGTTCCACCTAAAGTGGTAATCTAATTTCAGCTATAAAAAAAGAAAAGAATTTAAATAATGGAATTAAATATTGTAGCTGATGGGTTTGGTATTACACCATATAAGTGGTGTCAAGAATTTTCCTAAGGCCTTTTTGGTAAATTGTATCGCACTATAGCCAAGTCCATTTCTAGCTAAGTCCCGCCCAATTATAGCTTCGCTCCGCCCTTATTTTACAAGGGCTGGAATCGAGTTGTAACTTTGAAACCTGGATTCTCAGACAACCGGTTCCAGTCAGATTAGTTTCAAAACAGTCAACAGAATGTTAATTAAATTAAATGAATCAAAAACAACACAATTCGTGCATTTAAAATAGATAAGATTTATTTGATTTATCTGCCAATGTGGCTAAACAGCATACATATAACATATAGATTACAATATACTCCAGGGCAGTGTGTACAGAGGAACAGTGGCGGACTGTTCGACGGAGATACGGTAGCTTGATTGTGACGTAAGCTAACATGTGACGTATTTGATTGTAACTTCAGATAATTGAGTGGCATTGCAGACCGTGATTGTGTAGTGCAATGGATCTTTCCAGTCATACCTATGCCCTGCCCATCCCTAGCTAAGTTCCACCCACACCTCGCTCGTGTTGGGATCGATCCCCGAACGACCTAATCATTTCCAGAAAATTATACAGGTAGGCTGTAGAATATTTTGAAACTAATTTGATAGGGTGCTGTTGCTGCCCATGGCAGCAACAGCGCCCGGTTAATTTAGTTTCATAATTTTCAACAGAACGTTTATTAAATGGTAAAAACATACATCCCTTTGAAAGGGGCAGTGTCTTAATTTCATGACAACTATACAACGTTTATTAAATGGTAAAAACATACATCCGGACGGACTATTAAGCGTTAAAGACGGACTAAATCGTGTCATTCATGCTATAATTAATTATGACGTTGGCCTACGCACCACTTAGTTAATTAACGTAATATGACGTCAGATGATAGATGGACAAACTGGAAGAGTCCATTATTTGGGCTGCGCGTCATTTTCTTATCTAGTGTTTTCGAGATGTAGTCTAATATCTGGAAAACGAACAACACTGTCTCCTATTAGATATTCGTTATGACTTCAACTCTAGACCTTTGAAAGGGGCAGTGTCTTAATTTCATGACAACTATACAAGTGAGCTGTTGAATAATTTGAAACTAATTCGAATGCCAGCTGTAGGCAGCAACAGCTCACATTCAAATTAGGTTTAGGATATTTACCAGCGTAGCCCTTACATTACCAAGAATCGTTCGTGCCTGGTCTGTGATGGCCAAAGGATTAATAAGAATATTACAGTCATACTATAGTGATGATTAGTCATGTTAAATTATTCTGGAATGTAAGGGAAACAGCTTTTGTTAACTCTCTAACCTTTAAAAACGGTTTAAAGAATAATTAAATAAATTATCAAGCGAATAGATTTACCGGTATTTCAGCAACAATGATTAAATTGTTATTCTCCTGGTTTTCTGCGTTTGCAGACGGTCGATCTGTCCGAACTTAAGGGTGCATATTCACACCAGAATGCTTCAGAATAAAATTAGTAAAATTGCATACTTTTAAAGGTTTGAATTGTGTGACTAGATATAATGAAACGAAATAAATCTTTATTCAAGATTTTATTTCGTTTCATTACATTGAGGTAGGCCTGTACAACTTAAGCCTCGGAAAGTATACAATTTTAAAATCTTTATTCTTAAGCATTTTGGTATGAATACACACCTTTAACTCTTTCGAACCCTTTCTTTCACAGTACGTCAAACATTCTTTTCTTTTTTTATGCAAAAGCATTTAATTTTTCTAATAATCTGACCGACTGATTTTGCTGCACTAGATAACCAACAACCAACCATCAGTAAAATTCATTCTTTTATTTAGCCGAATACGTGTACCATGATAACGTATGTTACTGGCCTAGTAATCTGCGTTGTCATGGTAATATTTCAACCACTGTGTCGTCTGTAACACATTACGTTCTGTCTGTTTAGTTAAGATGTTTTAAATCCTTCCAGTTTATCATCATGATCTCTTCCGCTTCGTCAATGTCCTCTTGCTATTGTTTTTATAAATTCTTCCAAACTCTTCGCAAATCCTCATCGCTTACACCTCGCGACAATGAATTGGAATAAATTGCAAATCAAGCGATCGCGAGAATCCTTGGAATCCATTTTCTCCATTGACGCCGAATTAAGTTATTAAAACCCGCGCCCTCACCACTATAGATATTCACGCTTGGTCCGGTCCGTCATTCCCGCCTGTCCGTCACGACTTGCCGATGTAGCGAGCAGACGACAATGAATAACATCAACCAGTGCCATTCTGTGAGTCGCAGACGATGTTTGGTAAAAAAAACCAGCCAAAGAAATGTTCATATCGATTATGGAGAGAACGATTTGGTGGGAAATCGTTGCTATCTACAACAACAACTACCTTCTGTCACAATGCATTCAAAATATTCAATGGGAATTTTTCGCCTCTATGGAAAGACGTCTACAAGAAATTCCGGATAAACAGGGTTAAAAGCCGGACTGAAGGAAATTCTCCGCGATAAATTTTCAACACCGACAATATTAGTTTTGATCCAGTCGCGCAATGAATCAAGCCTGCCCCTGCGTTAAACGAGTCCGTAAAACCACCCTGTCCGTAAACCACCAATGTGATATTATTTTCCCAATACAAGGTGTCACGAAAATCAGAAACTCCATTGATAACGATATTATTAATGCAAGTATGAGATTGCAACGGATATTGAAGCATATTCTAAAATGGACCTTACCAGGTTATCCATCCATCATATGACGTCATATGGCGTTATAACCAACTACCTGGCGTGCAGGGTGACGTCATAATCATCACGTCATGAATAACTGGAGTTAGTCCGTCTTAAACGCTTAATAGTCCGATACGTTGTACGAATTGTATGTCCTTGCTATTTAATAAGCATGCTGTTACATATTTTGAAAGTAATTTGACTAGGCGTTGAAGCTGCTATAGGCAGCAACGGCACCCAGTCAAATTACTTTCAAAATATTCAACAGCTTATCTGTATAGTTTTCTAGAAATTGATAATCAGAGAGTTCCGGGATCGATCGATCCTAACACGGGCGAGGTGTTGGTGGGGCTTAGCTAGAGAAGGCCGGGGCATAGATAAAATTAGAAAGGTCAATTTCAAGATAACTATTATGATACACGAATGGTGAATATTTTGAAACTAATTTGACTGGAAGCTGTTGCTGCCATATGCAGCAACAGCTCACATTCACATTTGTTTCAAAATATTTAAAAGCATGATCATTACTTCCTAAAGACGTCGTTGTTTAATGGCTTTACATGTTAAGGATTAATAAAATTACAAAATAAAGGCGAAACTATCTCTTACAAAAAACTGTCGTGGGATGGGAACGAGAAACATCATTTCTTGAAACACCCAAAATAGCACATGATGTCATAAATGGTTTACACTATGTGACGAGCCTGTATTTATGAACGCCTCTGTAATCTGTGGTAAGGCTGCGCGCTATACCCATGTCATACCAAACACAGATTTCATCTACCGTCGGTGTAAAAGTCGATGTTAGCATCTTAAAACCGAAACCCGGATTTTAATGAATTTCAGTGTTTTATTGTCATTATTGTAATGCTGAAGAGTTTGGAAATTAAACAATGTACCAATGGCGGACAGAGGTCATGATATTGACTCTATAGATAGTCGCACTCGCGTTTCCTACCGGGACCATCTTCCTCTCCGAAATAGATTAAATCGTTGGTGAAATGGAGGATTCTAGTTTATCCATCAATCATATGACGTCATAATCAACTAAATGACGTGTATTCTAACGTCATAATCATTTACGTCATGAATGGCATAGCTAAGTTCATAGCGAACGCTTAATTGATGACGGACTAAGTGTTCTTCCACGAATTGTATGTTTTTCCTATTTAATAAATAGGCAGCAACAGCATCCGGTCAAATTAGTTTCAAAATATTCAACAGCTATTCCAGTTTCTGGAAATAGAGATTCGAAGAGTACATGGATCGATCGATCCTAACACGAGCAAAGCGTGGGTGGAGCTTAGCTAGAGATGGGCGGGGCATAGCTAAAACTGGATTGCTCAATACTGTATGCTAGTGATGAATATTATGTGTCTAATGTGACGTGAACATATTGTTGTTTTAGTAGGCAACAGCTCCCGGCAAAATTCAATTCAATATATCTAACATAATAGTCCTTACAATAGTATTCGTACTCCGTCTTTCGCGTTCAAAATCCTTGGAATACGTTTCATCATGCAAATTTAATTTCTTTAATTCAAAAATATGTATGCAATTGAGTCAAATACGTTTAATGATATTCAAAATCTTGCGTGCATATTGTCCAAAGATAATCAATCCGATTTTAGATAAAATGATTAAAAAGACTATTTTATTAATAAGCAGAGGATAAAATTATCTCTCTCAAAGAACCGTCAACATTTGCTTCATAAGACACGAGGTCGGTGTATCAGGCCATACTATACTAATTTCATCGTCATTCTATATTTTTTTATTCCACCCAGTATCGTGATGTTGATGAATTCTCGAGCTTTCGGTACAACACCCTAGAAGGAAAAACGTTTCCAGATGAAATCGGCTTTCTGTCATCGTTTATGGCATAATCACGTGAAATCAACGAGACTTGTAGCGGGTTTTCGCGAGACAAAGAGACCATAAAGTTGTCTCGGGCCAGCATTAGGGTGTTAGCCGGTGGGGAAATTAATGGAAAATATTACGCGGAGAAGGTTATGAGAAAGATTGGCTCAACTGTGTATAATATCCCACTTGATAAAATGTGGAGAATTAATTTTATAAACTGCGCTTTCTTGATGTCACCAGCATCAACAACTTTATCTAATAAAACAACAACTATAATAATAATAAAAATAATAATAATAATAATAATAATAATAATAATAATAATATTATTATTATTATTATTATTATTATTATTATTATTATTATTATTATTATTATTATTATTATTATTACTATTATTATTATTATTATTATTATTATTTATTATTAATTATTATTATTATTATTATTATTATTATTATTATTATTATTATTATTATTATTATTGTGAAAAAATATTAACAAATTGAATTGAACAAATAAAGGAAAATCTATCAAAGAATTCGCTTATCCGATGTAAGCTCAGCCTACAATGCACGTGAGAAATAACTTAAAATTTTTCCAAAACAAAAACAGGAACATCCTAATTAGTCCAATTTTGAACACGGGTAAGGAATGTTCTGTTGAATATTTTGGAGTTAATGTGATTGGAAGCCATTGCTGCCTGGCAACAATCGTCTCTAATCGAATGAGTTCAAAATATTCTACAGTAGGCCCACATTTTATTTAGTTTTTGGAGACACGATAGATTATTTTTTAGTTGTATTGTACATGTAACAAATCGCTTCATTGTCAAATGCAAATAGCGCATCTTTATAGAATTGTCAAAGTGTAGAATTGACTAGACCTATATTAAGAACACGCGATCACGTTTCCACATTTGGCGTATAAAGCCGAGATACATAAAATGCCCACACGCCTTTTTTCTAGCTAAATTCAAAGGCTGCTAGAACTGGATCCTGAAGCAAAAGACGTAACCAGATCTGGTGCAGTGTTTTACTGGAGTTTGTTTCGGCCAAGTCGTCTTTGTGTTGACGGTTAGACGTGTTGTATGATTTAACAGAGGCATATAAGATGTATTTTTGTGAAGCTTTTGTTAGGGGTAAAGTTCAATGTCTGATAGCTTCGTCAATATATCGCGTGTACACTTGCTTTGATAGGCGATTGAAGATGAGCGAGTTTAGCCCTTAGATAAGCGCTGGTCATGATATTGCTGTTTTCATAAATGAGAAAGAAAGCAAATATCGCGAATTGAAAAATTCGGTAATTGCTGCTGCATAATAATAATAATAATAATAATAATAATAATAATAATAATAATAATAATAATAATAATAATAATAATAATAATAATAATAATAATAATAATAATAATAATAATAATAATAATAATAACGACGACGACGACGACGACGACGACGACGACGACGACGACGACGACGACGACGACGACGACGACGACGACGATTCGTTGCCCATGTTAACGACGTATCACTTTTAGATATAACGATCACATTTTGTATTTTATAACACACAGCCATGCGCACGAGTGTACTACAGTTGTTGTAGATGAAATGCGTAATATCAAAATCAACATATTGATCAACGGCCCCAGTCCAATATAAAATTAGGCATTGATGCAGCGCAGTACATCGGCGCACGGACAATTTGATATTTCTGGGCCAGATTCCTTCTAAGTAGCAGACATATGCTTCTGACCTGCGAGTGAGCAATGGTCAAAATTGAATACTGGGGACAATAAATATAAGCTTAAAAATAAATTAGCTTGCACAAGTTTATAGACCACCAAGGGGTGACCATGCAAAATCGGCCTTTATAAGGAGGTGACCTTACCTCCGAAGGTCAAATAAGTGGCTTTCTTGGTTTTGGAATACTAGAACATATTCGTTATATAAAGCTGGCCTTTATACAGAAGTAGTTCCTAAAGGATTTTTTACGGCATTGACAAACATATTCTGGGCACTTGTGAATGAGACATTCCGCCCTCAACTTTAACGATATTTTTCATAATTTCTTCTATCAACCCTATAAACCCGAAAGTACTAGCATCTCAACTTCAAGGCTATATACAGGTAAGCTGTTGATTATTTTGAAATTAATTTAACAGGAAGCTGTTGCTGCTATAGGCAGCAACATCTCCCAGTCAAATTATTTACCAAAAAATCAAGATAATATTTATTAATTTTAATGTTTTTTGTGTGCGGAAATGAAGGTTAATGTCGATAAGATACGTGTATGAATTAGTCCAGAATGTTGCGAGACTGCGCTAGAGGGCGTGGATGGGTGGCGTGTGTGATGGGAATAGATGTTGTCAGTAATGGCTTATGCGGCCTGCTAATTAAACTGTCTTGCACCTATTGTGCCGTCTGACAGCGCTAAATGGACCCGTTGCTATAGCGACTGAGGAACACAAAAGATGAAAATGTTACTCGCTTGGAGTATTTTTTCTATATTATTAACGCAGTTCACTCTGTCTGGACGAATTTAACACTTATAGTATGCTGGCGTTGGAATCGTAATTAATTTTTAAAAGTTGAATACAAGTTCTTTGACAGATGGTGACATCTTAGGTAGCAACAACTTTCAGTCTAATTGTATTCAAGATTTTCAACATTTTATTTATTTATTTATTTCATTATAGGAAACCTCGTTTTAAGACAGGTTGAAGTGGGCTAATTCGCGACATATGGGCGATGTATTGATGAGGATGAAGGGATGGGTTGTCGAACCAACCGCTATGCTGTATAGGGACTGCCTCTGATGGCAAGTTTCTATTAGACATTAGCTAAACACGCAGGTAGAAATGTTGAATGACGCTATATGCACCAAATCCAACATAATTTTTTTCTTCAACAATTCTTCGCGGGCCACACTTTTTTCTTCATTGAACAAACCAGATAGTACAGTGATATTTTGACACGACTACAATGAGTTGAGAAAAAATCCACGTGAAAGAGAATAAGATAAAAGACAGTTTTGACGCGTGAATGAAGGGCCGCGAAACTGTGTCAATCAACTGTGTGTCTGTCTTTCTGTCCGTGACCGTGTTCGTGCTAGAGAGTTACTCCGGAATAACGCCATACTTACTCACTCTCTAGCCTGAACACGCCTATGTGTCTTCCTGTTCCTGCGTGATCACTCGTCTTCTACTGATGTATCTTACTGGGCCGATACTGGTCCAAATACTGACCAGGTTTTTGTTTTAAACATATTTTATTGTCAATTAACAACAATTGGATTGAGTCACAAGTCAAACTGACTTAGATTAGACTCTTTCCATAAAAGGCTATAAAATGCGATATGTTATGATTTTACATAATAATTTTACAGTAAAATGCAATTGGATATTTACATATATACATTAATATTATTTATGCTACATATTAATAATTGGAAATTGAAACTGAAATGCGCGTCAAGTTTATCGAGTGTATGTCTTTGATAGATTTTAGTAAACATGCTGTTAAATATTTTGAAACTAACCCGACCGGGAGCCATTGTTGCAAAAAGGAGCGACGCCACCCAGTCACACTAGCCTCGTCATATTCAACAACACTAATGTATAGTTGGCTCGAAATTGGGATTCAGGGAACTCATGATTCCGATTCCAACACGCGTAAATGCGGACTGTAGGCCCACTACTTAGAGTCAGTCAAACTGTTTTGTATTCTTAATGTAATTCTGGACTTTCTGAAATATGAAATATGGAAATACTGACCAGGTATTGGCCCAGTATCGGCCCAGTAACCTGCGTTATCAAGGTACTGACATAATCTTGACTGGATTCTGGTGGTTCGTTGCCCTTGGAGTGTGCACAACTGCGTTCATTGAGGGGGTTAAAAGATATAAAATCAGCGCTAACTTAATGGGACGGAATGGTGAGATTCGAAGTTCTCAGGAGTGCTTGTTTTGAAATCGAGATGACTAGCAAAACAGTGCAATAATTGCTTGTCTCTTTCATATTTGAGAGTAGAAATAAAAATTATATATTTGAAATTACGCCGACTATATACATTCGAGTTCACAAATAACGTATCATCTTTTCGAAAACTAAATAAAACGTACTGTTGAGTGTTGAATATGTTGAACATGATTGGATTGGAAGATCAATGGATGAATCTCATTTTGAGCTATTTGTCCCATCCATCTCTAGCTAAGATCCGCCCATCGATCATACACTCCTTGAATCTCAATTTCCAGAAAGCTATACAGGAATACTGTTAAATATTTTGAACCAAATTTGTATGGGTGCAGCAACAGCGCCCGGTCAAATTAGTTTCAAAATATTAAACAGACTGTTTATTAAATACTAAAACATACAATTCGTACAACTTAGCGGACTATTGAGCGTTTATGACGGACATAATCACATAATTCATGACGTATTTGAGTATGACGTCAGCCAACATGTGACGTAGTTGATTATGACGCCATATGATTGAATGATAGACTGGATTCCATCTACTGTGATCAAAATATTCAACAGAAGATTTCTTACATCGTGTTCAAAATTGTACTAATTAACAATTGCTTATGTTTTTGTTTTGGAAGCGTGTTAACGTGGTTATGGTCTGTAATATAGATTAGTAAATCATATAATTTTTTTACTGTACGTGTTACAAATTCAAATTCGAAATAAATATCTTTATTTAAATAAACTAAATATATTACGTTTCTATTAATAAAATTAGGCCTATGTAAAAATAACCGTATAGCGTTGTTGTTAACTTTTAATTCTTATAGGAAAAATATTAATAAATCTGCTATATTCGTCAATACTCTTCGTTCGTTTACGAGCTGTCATTAAGTTTATGACTATATTATTAATAATATTTGGATAATAACACGCATTAGAGTTAAACTCTCCTATAACATAACGAGCCGTGAATATAAATGTTTAATAAAATCGGTTTATAAATCTATTAGCGATGTTGCTTGGTGGGCTATAAAATGCTGGAATAACGATCGAAACCTGGATTGGCGGAAAGTGATTAAATTCACCGCTGCATGTCGTGTTAATAATTGTTGTAATTAAGCGTGAAGGACGGACGATGGAAACTGTCGAATCTGACTCGTTATCCAACCAACGGAGTGGTAATTATGGCAATATATCTCCCTAAACAACACGCCCTGGCTAATATCGTCACAGACTAACCAAGAATTTGTAGAGGAGCCGCCGATGAGTAGGGGAGGGTGATGGGTGGGGTGAGGGTGTTTGTAATAACGAATTATGCTACATGATATGAGGGTGATTGTAATATTGTCTGCTGGCCATAGCTAGTTTAATGGCGCTGACAACGCGGCAGATTTAAATGTGGTCAGAGAACATGTTCTGATAACACATCTTGCTAGGCCAATACGGGGCCAATACCGGGGCCCTGATAACACATCTTACTAGGCCAATACGGAGCCATTACTGGGGCCCTGATAACACAGCTTAATGGGCCGCTACATGACAAACACCAGACCCTGAGAATGTGTCTTTTGGGCCGATACGGGACCAATAACGGGTTAACACAGCCCATTAGTGCTCCAGTACCCGCCCAGGAAGACGTGTTATCAGGGTGGATAATTATTTTGGAGACGGTAAAAAATATCGGCGATGAAACTGTAGATGAAAGGGGAGACGAATAAAGAAGATCCCGCTGTTAATATAGTTCTTATAGTAGATATTAGTAGTAGCATATGGCTGTGATAGACGTGTATTTTGATTGGGGTAGAGAAGTCACGTGGTTGCCAGTGGGCGTGCCTTAATTGTCCATATAGAGGGTGGACAAAGGAGTGTGTTCTAGTCGGCGTCCTTATACAAACACGACGGCTACTAGAACGTGCTCTTTTTTACCACTCCAAAATTCTCGAAATCTGATGGTAGATACAATGATACAATTGTATTCAGAATAGTGCCACTATGTGCCATATCAACTCTCGTGACACTAGATTCCTTAAGCTTACAAACTCTGTAGATTATTTTGAATTGTATTCGACAGAAAGTCCATTGCTAAAAGCATAATTGCTATCAAAATAAAACATCTGACCTACTGTTATATTATTGCTTAGTAAATAACACTTGGCAAAGCAGAACAATGGAGATGGCGATCCTTGCACAAACCGTCCAGCATCCAGTTCCATTGGAGGGATCCTGGTATCCTAACCAATGACAGATGGTCAGCACTCCAGAATGGGCAAACAGTATGAGACAGCCAGCGACTCCATGTGGTTACTTTCTTGGGGCATTGACATATTTTGGGTGATAATAATGTTTTAATTTGAATTAAACACACCAAGTCCAATTTAACCCTTTCAAACCCTAGAGGTCAAGTATCTTAATTTCAAGGCGTAAAGGTAAGCTGTTGAATATTTCGTGACAAGTGAAGCTTTCCAGCTTATCCATCAATCATATGACGTCATAATTAACTACATGACGTGTAGTATGATTATTATCACCAGAGTAATTAGTCATCAGTCCATCTATCAATCAATCAACAATCTTATCAATCTACAAATTGTATGTCTTTACTATTTAATAAACATTCCGTTGAATATTTTGGAACAAATTTGACTGGGTGCTGCTGCTGCCATAGGCAGCAACAGTGCCCAATCAAATAAGTTTCAAAATATTCAACAGCTTACCCGAATACCTTTCTGGAAATTGAAAGTCATGTAGTTCAGGGATTGATCGATCCCAACACGGGCGATGTCTGGGTGGAGTTTAGCTAAAACGGGCGGGGCGTAGCTAAAACTGGAATCCTCCATTCAAAAGTACCACATTTTAATGAAATTATGTGCACAATATTCATCATAATGTTTTTTATATTGTAAATGATTTCGTGTATTTGGTGTTTCGGGTTAAAAAGGCTAAACTGAAATTGATGTAAGCAATTCAAATTTAAATACTTTGACCAAACCGATTGGACCAGACTCCCACATAATGACAAAAGTAGTTGTATTCTTAGTATTTACTGATTTAGGTAATGCTACTCCGATGTTGTTTACAATTATGTTGTAAGAATTGTTAGTGAGCATAGGTCCATGGTGTCTGTAAAGGTCTCCCAGCAAAGATGGTCCGTGTTTTGCTATGCGCTGATGTGTCCCCTAGCATCCTTGGAATTCGCACTACTGGGAGCTAGAAAATACAATGCCATGAGAGGACGTCATTGCATAAATCTGCTAAGCATTTTAGGAGGTGACCTGAAGCAAGCAGGACTCGGTACAGTCCAATTGAGAATTGACCTGAGGTAGCTAAAGATTTCGGTTGAGGACAAGACACAGTGGGCAAAGCGAAGACGGACTGATTGCAGCTGTAGGATGCTTCTACTATTACACCAGCAGATTGCAGTAGCCATACCTCATACATAGGCGCTAAAATGATCATCGACCTTCTACTATTATGATATTTTCCTGTACATACGCGAGGGATCCATTTCTAGGTCTAGGAGCGTAATTCCTGAGGCTATACCATGATGATGTCATTCACCATGTTTGTGTCACTGTCATGAATGATAGATGCAGTCATATCTATGTCTATTCTCAGAGGAATGGCATTCGGATCACAATTGAGTCTGTGTTTCTCACGTGATTGCTCTATATCCAGTATATGATTTACATCCAGTACAGGGTCGCTGGATTAATTATCTCACTCCACTTTTGTTCAAGAGAGACTCACTCAAAGCTTGATGCTATTGCTACCTTTTTGAAGAATTCCATTTTTGGTCATTTATGCATCATTCCCAACACTCGTCCAGAAGTACAATTACAGATGTTGAACACTCAAGTCTTGCCTGAATATGAACGTTTGGAGATATTTGCCATCGATCTGAACTCGAAATATCCCTCGGCTTGGCTGTATGATTGATTTGAAAATGTAATTTTTGAATGGGAAGTGTATTGAGTTTTGTTGTATTTGGGTCTGTGTCTATGCACATATATCGAGCGTGAAACTAGTATTGAACCAAAGTCATATTAGTTTCAAAATATGCTTTAGCTTATCTGCATAATTGCCTTGAAACTGAAATTGTTTAATTAGACTTTTATTGAGTTTTGTGGAATTGTGGGGACTTTCTATGCATATCTATGCATGTCTAACATGCAACTAGATACCTCTAGGGATAATAGGTTAAGCGATATACAGTATTGAACAGAAGTCATATTTATTTCAGACTATTCATCTGCTTATCTGTACAATTGCCTTGAAATTGAAATTTTCGATGTGATTTTTATTGAGTTTTGTTGAATTTTGTGGCATTTCTCTACATATCTAGTATGGAAGTAGATACCGCTGGGGAAAGCAGCTTAAGAGAAATACAGCACTGAACAGAAGTCATATTACTCTCAGAATATTCCTCAGATTATCTGTATACTTGCCTTGAAATTGAATTTTTTTATTTTGATGTTTATTGAGATTTGCTACACTTGGCTGAATTTCCCTTCGTCTATACATTCGTATCTAGCATGAAACTAGATAGCACTACGACTCACTAGGACTCAGAGTTTAAGGTCGCGTTCTCACTCGATACTTAATCAGGAATAACGCCATACTGAAGTATGTCGTTATTCCTGATTACGTCTCTAGTGAGAACACGGCCTTAGTGATATATGGCATGGAACAGAGGCCATGTTAGTTTCAAAATACGCATCATCTTATATCTATGCTTTAATTGAAATAAGAATATTTTAACATGAATGAGGTTTGTGGGATTCTGTCACATTTCTCTGCATATGTGTATATCTAGCATGAAACTAGACACCACTAGAACTAGGAGTTTAAAGCTGTGTTCTCACTAGAAAGTTAATCCGGAATAACGCCATACTTCAGTATGGTGTCAGTTCGGATTAACTCTCTAGCGAGAACACAGCCTAGACGATATACATCATTGAAGATAAATTATATTATTTTCAAAATATTCATATCATCAACTTATCTGTACGGTTCTTGTTTTAAAATAATAGTTCAGTATTCTAAATAATCATAATTAGAGGGAATGGGCAACCCTATCATTCTATATAGCATAATCAAATCAAACTTCACTTTATTTCAATTCAATTTATTTACACACACGCCACAATTCGGCATATGTGGAACAAGCACTACAATATTTACATTGTGAATGGTGGTTACATAGAAATTATTTTTATTATTATCATTATTATTATTATTATTATTATTATTATTATTATTATTATTATTATTATTATTATTATTATTATTATTTAAAAATTATTAAATATACAATATTGTGTGGTCATAAATATTCAACTTATACATTATTACGGACATGTATTAGCTGGTAAAATTACTCACATGGTGGTGCAGATAGCTAGATCAATCCCATACATACTTTGAAACTAATTTGATTGGAAGTAAAATGCACCTAGACAGATTATCTTCAGAACACTGAGAAATATTGAGCAAGCTTATGTCCTCCACTCGATAGAAAAATATCCTGCATATTTTCAAACTAATTTGACTGAAATAAATGGCACATTTTTTGCAGAATATGCACACTGTCAATACACGTATGTTATAAATTAGTAGCGGATATTTTGTATTATTGGGTAATTTTGATTAATGAATGATTCACAAACCACGTGACCCATGGATGAGTCTCATTGTGTGTGAATAATGGAGGACTCTAGATTATCCAAAAATCATATGACGTCATAATAAAATATGTGAGTGTATGGTGACGTCATAATCAACTACGTCATGAATGATGTGGCTCAGTTCATCATGAATGCGCAATTGATGAGGGACGAAGCATTGTTGTACGAATTGTATGTTTTTACTATTTAATAATAATTATGTTAGAGATTTTGAAATTAGTTTAACTGGGCGGTGTTGCTGCCATAGCCCGCCTGTATAGATTCCTGGAAATTCATGGTGAGGGAGTGCAGGGGTCGATCGATTCAAACACGGGCAAAGCGTGGGTGGAGCTTAGCTAGAGATGAGCAGGACATAGCTAAAACGGGATTTCTCTATTCATTGATCTAAATCAGTGTAATATAATGTAAAAATGTAAGACATCTCTGTACAGCCAAATATGCTTGAGCAATCACCAGCCTTTGTAATGATATTCTATGAAAACACTCGGTAAAGATATGTTTTATCTGACGATAATTTTTGCGAATAACGATACTAATAACATCAACTGTCTCTGTTTCTAAAATATTTTGTAAATGCTGATGCTGTAATGTAATAAACGAAACAGCACACACAAATAAAATTAAACATATGAATATATTTTTGAACGTAGACTTGTGCACGTGCATGCGAGTGCATGTGCGTGCGTGCGTGCGTGCGTGCGTGCGTGCGTGCGTGCGTGCGTGCGTGCGTGCGTGCGTGCGTGCGTGCGTGTGTGTGTTCGTGCATGCAGGCAGGCAGGCAGGTATGCGCGCATAGAATAACATATCACAGATAGGCTCACATACACGTGCGTGCGTGCGTGCGTGCGCGCGTGCGCGCGTGCGTGCGTGCGTGCGTGCGTCGTGCGTGCGTGCGTGCGTGCGTGCGTGCGTGCGTGCGTGCGTGCGTGCGTGCGTGCGTGCGTGCGTGCGTGCGTGCGTGCGTGCGTGCGTGTTTCCCGGCGTGTGTGCGTGGATGTGTGTGCGTGTGTGTGTTCGTGCATGCAGGCAGGCAGGCAGGTATGCGCGCATAGAATAACATATCACAGATAGGCTCACATACACGCATTGAAGTATATTTTTTAAGTCTTACGCTACATACTGTAGAGAGATAAAATGGTACATATGTAAAAAGGTCACATGTTGATCCCACAGTATACATTACATGGTCTCTTCTACTCCGATAAATAAAGTCACGAAGACAATAAGGGTATATCCATTCTCCTTGTAAGGTGGCACCAATCCGAAATTCTCAGTTAGAAGAATATTGTATGTGTACTCAACATTGACACAGGCCGTGTTCTCACTAGAGACTTAACCGGCGTACCGCCATAGTGAGGTATGGCGTTATTCCCGATTAACTCGCCGGCCGTGTTCTCACTAGGGAGTTAATCAGGAATAACGCCATACTTCAGTATGGCGTTATTCCTGATTAAGTCTGTAGAGAGAACACGGCCTAAGAATATTCTTTTCTTATGTCACATATGGGTCCATTTTCTTTCACCGTTTCCACAATATTGATCGCATATCTGACTACATCATCTATAACTCTATCTTCCGGTGACATGGTGTTCTTTGATGGTGACATGGTGTTCTTTGATGGTGACATTGTGTTCTTTGATGGTGACATTGTGTCCTTTGACAACATCTGTAACAATGAAGAAAATATAAAAATATTTATTGCTTAAAAATATTTACAGAAATGGCGTGCTGCGTGAATGCATGCATGCGGGCGTACGCGTGTGTATGTGTGTATTCATAGGTGTGTGCGTGCGTGCGTGTGAGTTTGTGTTTGTGTGTGTGTAGGTGCGTGCATTCGTTAGTGCGTGCGCGCGCGTGTGTGTGCGTGCGTGCGTGAATGCGTGCGTGCGTGTGTGTAATTGTTCTTTGAAAATATAATGCCTTATATTAGAAAGGTTATTCGTTTGGCATTGATAGGGAAAGTAGTCACTATATACTAAATTACCTCCGAAATACGAATCTTTAGTAGTGAAACGTCACTTATGAAAATTGTCCTGCCTTAACTGAAAGTAGTCTAAAACTATGCAATTAGAATGCGTACATTGGTGCCATTTAGTTATGCGTGTGCCTGGTTATGAATGTCAGGCTCTGGAAGAATAGAGGCGGATAGGAAGCCTGTACATCTGAGTAGAATAAACACTAGGACCGTGTTCTCACTAGAGTGTTAATCAGGAATAAAGCCATACTTCAGTATGGCGTTATTTCTGATTAAGTCTCTAGTGAGAACACGGTCTAGGACAGTCAAGAGAGAACTTTACGTTAAGAAAAGGCAGAGGAAAACAGATGTATAGGGAAGATATTTTTCCATATTGGTGAACCCTACATCCCCACCCCCACCCCCGTATGTCCTTGTAGAAAATCAGAATACACCTTTCTCAGATTGACGTATGTTGAGTTCGCTGTACTTCTGGGTGGCAAACTAGACAGGTGATGCTCGAAAGGTATTACTCTGCTATTAGGTTTAGATACAACGCACTTCAAGCCATTTTTGAAGCAGTTATTATTGAAGTCATACATCATTGGAGACGAATCCAATTCCAAACAATTATGTATTAATTTTTATATTTTTTTAAAATTTTGTCAAGCTAATTATAATGTTAAAATACACCCTATTGGCCGCTTGATTTACTAAGTCTCTGGATAATGGTATATTTTATATATGCAAATAACTTAGTGAAAATTGTACAGATATAAAAACCTAAGACATTAATGTTTAGAAAATTGGATGAACTTTCTAATGGTGTATGACTACAATAATGTTGTGATTGTAGTTTATCATAGCACTCTTTAAAACGCAGTGTCTTTTAGCGCAATCGTCACGCAATGCAGGCTCGCTGCCTGCTGAGCAATATACCAGCTAACAAATACCCACTGAACATTGATTTAGGTGAATCCCAGTGTAATAACGCCAATCTAGTAAAGGTGTGTTAGATATATTAGTCCAGTAAGAATTGACATGATTTTGGTCGAACCCGGACATTTTAAGTAACAAGCAAATTTATGTTTCAAAGTTGCCTATATATACCATAGTGTCTGCAGAAAAAATTCCCCACGATTCCCACATGGGAAAAGTAGGTTATTTCAAGGTCAAAGAGGTGACCTCTAAAAACAGATTTTGTTGGTTCAAAAGCTATTCTTTTAATAACTCTGGATTTACTGGTAGTACCGTAACCAAATTTGGGGAAATGTTAGCAGTTAGGTTTCGAAAATATGTGCCAAATCTGTCGTAAAAAGGTCAAAGGTCAAGGTCACAGCGACATAAAATCCCTTTTTGAAGCATTTTCGGCAGCATTTTTCAAAATTTGCGTACTCGCGTCTCACTGGGAATACCTCGATGAATCATTGCTTGATCGTTGTCCACATAGTCATATTTATCTCTCCAAAATTTTGAGTCAAACGGTCAAATGCCAAGGTCACAGTGGATAACTTTCTGCACCCTTTTTAGCATATTGTTAAATACATATCGTTTGAGAATTATAGGTTCCGGGGTACTTTTAGAAATTCACAATTTAAGTAAATTATATAAACCACATATTTTATACGGTTGAATTTGTTTATCGTCTGCTTGTTAGACATAGTAAAAGTTGAATATATGCCGTATGAACCACAGGTTGCGCCTGATTTAATATCTCTTTCCTTTCCCTCGTGTTTATATTGCATGTTTGATATATTTCGGTATTATTATCCGTGCTGTCTCGTTGCGAGACGAAGTAAAACTTGGATTTTGTTCGGATCAAGCACAGATTGCACTTGTTCTTTTTTCATGCTCGTACTTTCTCCAATTTCACGATTTACACTGTATGACCTTTGATTTCTTTTCATTCTCGCATTGTTGATCTTATAGCCTGTGTGTTATTTTCTATTCACCCGTTTTGGCTTGCTAATTTGAATGTGAAGCTTGTGCGGGCTAAACAGCGATGGCCGGGCTGAACACGCCCTGTATCATTTGCGATGTAGATGTACAATACATGTCAATGGCAGAGAACTTGGTGCTAAAGGGACACAAACCCTAAATGAAGTATCATTGAAACGAGGTGATGACATACATTTGAAAACATATTCCACTGAGAACTATGTTCATGAAAATTGCTATAAAGATTATTCAAAAGGAAAACAACCAAATGGAACTTCCAGGGATCCAGATTGTTCTGGTGTTACACTACGTTTGAAAACGAAAAGCAAGCCTTTTGATTATCCAATACATTGCTTGATATGTACAAAGGAACTTGACTTTGATGATGTCAAGTGTCATCCAGACCGAGCATCTCAGATGTTTAGTGTGGAGATTGTATCAAGCAAAGAAAAAAGAAGTCTCATCCAAGAGTCACTAATGAAAAAATGTGACAATAGCCACGACAATCTAGCAGTAAATGTAAAAGCACGAATACAGTTTGCGGGAGATCTCTGTGCATTAGAGGCTCATTATCACCGAACTTGTATTACATTATTTATGCTAGGAAAAGGTGTTCCAGGGTGCGAGAATTGTGTTGACATAACATGTGGCAATTCTAGAAACCTTGACACAATTAATGATTGTGCTCTAAACAAGTTGTGTTACTGGTTACAACAAACAGAGCAAATGCAGGGTTAATTCTCCCTTCAGGATCTGAGAGATCAGCTCGCAACATACTTGCAAGAAGGTGGTCTGCCATACACAGAGAGGCATCTGAAACGTTGCCTTGTAAAGCAGTTTGGTGAATGTGTATGCGTTGCACAAAATGAAGGGAAAATTAACATACTTACATTCAGAGCTGCTGCAGATAACATTTTACATCAGTCACATATTGATGCAGACAACCTAGGAGACAGTGAAGTAACCCTAAAACAGACAAAACTGATAGGTGCAAAAATTAGAGAAGATATCTTGAATATAGAACATGATAATGACACTTATCCAAGTCCATCAGAATTTGAATTGAGTGAATTAGAAAAGTCCATTCCGGACTCACTCCACACCCTTGTTGCTAACCTTTTCTCAGAATCAAGAAGTGAATCAGCCAACATGAAGAAGCAACTTCTGATAACTTCATTGTGCCACATCCTCATGCAGGCAACAGGCCAACAATCATACATATCACCTCTTATGTTATCAGTTGGCCTCTTTATCAAGCAGACAACACGATCAAGGGTGCGCATTGATGTTCTGTCATCCTTAGGTCTATGTATATCGTATACTCAGATTCTGCAGTTTGAAAAGAGTGCAGCTGTTGGAAAGCGAGTGGATTCATTAACATCCAGTCTAGTTGAAGTCAGCAAAGGGGGGGGGGGGGAGGGGCGGTTTCTGTCAGTAGGTAGCTGACAACTTTGACTACAATGAAGATACCAAATCAGGGCATGATACCACACATGTAATGGGTGTAATTGCATGTCAAACTGAGACTTCATGTGAGCGTACACCAGAACCAGTTGTTAGAAATAATCCTTCTTCAGCAGATATAATGCAAGATGGGAACTTCAGTTTATTCATCAAATGCTACAAGCGTCCATTGAAATCATGCATGTCTGATGTTAAGGTAGGAACTCTTAGCACTACAGACATTTCCACACGTAAATGTCAAATAATGGATACCCTGTGGTTGTTATCGAGTAGGCTTTCACCGAGTCCACCAACCTGGCAGGGGTTCATGTCCGACATAAATAAAGGAGAGTACTGCTGCACAAATGTGGTGTTAGCGATGCTGTGGACACTGACTTGTCAGAAGAACTAGCAGAACAATCGAGCAGTGGTGTTCAGAATGTAGATGTAGACTGCCGTATGGACACTGATAATGAAGCATCAGATTGTATGGACATGATTGACAATGATGATGATCATCATCAGGTTAATATGTCAGATAGAAATCAGAATAGTGAAAGCAATTTCCAAGCAGCTCCTATGCCAGGTGGTGCTTATGAAGATCAATATACTGTTAATAAGGAACCTGTGGAAAGTAATCACATTTGGTCACGTTTGAAAACATTCTACAGCTCCGTATTAGCTGGTCAAATCTGCTTGGATGAAATAACTGCAAATAAAGATCTGATTCAGCTGCATGAAGAAGTGATTAGAAAAAAAGAATCTCACGAATCCAACCAAACGGCAAAGCTATGGCTAATGTTTATGGGCATGTTTGAAATTACAATGCTTTTCATTAGAGCTGAAAGAAAGGGTTGCTGGAAGTTACATCTTTTGGCTATAGAGAGAATGTTACCTTTCCTAGCAGCTGCAGGTCACAACAACTATGCAAAATGTTGCCGGTTGTATCTTCAAGATTGTCAGAATTTATGTGAATGTTTGGAAGAACCAATACAAAATGGAGAATTCGCGATAAGAAGGAAGAAACCCCGATTCTGGAGTGGAACCTGGTCAGATATGACCATAGAACAATCACTGATGAGATCAGGGAAGACTGTAGGTGGACTCATCAATATTACCCACAAAGACTCTGCCAGAAACATTTGGTTTCTCACTGCATATGTTGTTGCTATGTACACTGATGCTCTACGTTGCCTTACCTGTAACTTTACTTGGGTCCTGGTCAGAACAACATAAAGAGATGCATCCATGAAACATTAGAAAGGATTCGGAAGACACGGAAACCTTCAAGCAATTCCTTTTAAGGAACATCCCATTCAGATCTGGCCAAGATAGTGAGCTCAGGAACATTGCAACTGGAGTAGTAGCTGATGAGTTCGTCAATGTAGATAATGCCCTACAAATTGGGACCACAATCCAAGAAAAACTGAATGAGAAGAAATTTGGCGATGTAAGGTTTAAGAGGGTAGAACAAGCTAAAACATCTGCTGCCATGCGAAAGCCCCTCAAAATATCTGGTGATGAAGTCCGAATGTCATCACAGGAGCTGTACCATCGATTTGTGTCCTAGTCATATGTCAATGGTTGCCCTCCTGACAAAAGTGTGTTTTCACATGAACTTGCAACTGTATCTCCTGCACTGTTCAAAGATGACGGGAGTATGAGGACAGCAAATAAGGCGGATATCGCTAAATGTATGCTTGAGATGGATACAGAAATCACATCAGAGACCGTTGGACCAGCAGCTAAAGTGCTTGATGGATGTGCTCTTTTGCACAAACTGGTTTGGGCCAAGACTGGCACTATGGAGGATGTTTGTGATGCATATGTGTCCTCTGTTGTCTCCCATTCTTCAAATGGTCTTCCTTCTCCGTAGTGCCGGTAATCACTGATAAAGCAGCAGCACCAGCAGGTATATTGGCAGAGATCAGATGCTCCTGTAAGAGCGAACATTGTGTATCTTGTACTTGTGCCAAGAGAGGAATTCCATGCAGCATACACTGCAAATGCGAGGGGCAATGTATAAATTCTCACATTGAACTTTAGCAGATATTACTTGGTGAAGCCAGCCGTAATTTGCTGACTCTGTGCACCATGCATAATTTTAGTTATATCTGCCATCCTGACAGGTGAATTATGATGAATAAATTACCATAATAAGCATGTGTTATTCTGTAAAAATAATATCAGAATTCAATTCCTTGACCTCAAAACATTAACTTTAGAGGCTTTAATCACCACTCTAGCTTATATGGTAACTGAACTATCTAGAAATGTATAATTTTCGGCCATTTTGGCGGCCATTTTGACGTTTTTCCGCCATTTTGAATAAATTACCATAATTAGCATGTGTTATTCTGTAAAAATAATATCAGAATTCAATTCCATGACCCCAAAACATTAACTTTAGAGGCTTCAATCGCCACTCTAGCTTATATAGTAACTGAACTATCTAGAAATGTATAATTTTCACCTATTTTGGCGGCCATTTCGAATTTTTGTTAAAAGAAAGCATTTTTCCCCAATTGGGATTCATGGGGAATTTTTGGTGGTCTTAATTTAGATACAATGGAAGAGTTCTGGGAAAAAATCTGGTTGTTACTTTAAATGTCCGGGTCCATTGTCATTTCTTACTTGACTATATTTGCTTTAAAATCCATATGAAGTAGTGCCACTGATTCATTTTCCACACAGGAATAATACTTTCAGATTGAGCCGCAATAGAATTTTTCATCTCCCAATATAGATTTGTCTCAAATTTATATATATCTGAAAGCATGTGGCGTGCTACTGATATGTGAAAGTAGACTGTGAAGTCACTCCAATAAATGTATCACTCCACTCAGTATTTTTGTCAACTCAACGTGAAATTTAATGGGAAACAGTTTTCTGATGCTACTGATACATATGCATTTTGTACATATCTTTTTCTTATGATTCTGGTGTGCTCTACACACAATTATCGGTGAGTCTCTGGGGGAAGGACAAACTGGGTGCACATGATATACTGGGTAAGAAGAATACAGGTCATACTGAGCACAAATCATAGGTGGTTTTCAGTAAACCTGTTAAACTTATCGGCCATCATCATTCCGAGATTTTCATACAAGGTAATTACATCGAAAGAAGTTCCTCAGAGGAGGAGTAAACACGATTTTGTTTTGATAACGATGTTGATATGGTAGTGGTCGTTATGATCGTAGCGATGGTGGTGGTGGTGGGTGGTGTGTGTGTTTGTGGGTGGGGGGGGGGCGGCTGATGGTGGGGATGCTGCTAGCAGTGCTGGTGGTGGTGCTGGTGCTTTGTGTAGTAGTGCTGATGGTGGTGTTGGTAGTGGTGTTGGTGGTGGTCGTGGTGATTGTGGTTGTAGTTGTGGTTGTGGTTGTGGTTGTAATGGTGTTGGTGTCGGTGTCGGTGACGGCGGCGGTAGCAGCGGCGGTAGGTGGCGCTGGTCGTGCTGCTGTTAGTAGTGGTGGTGGTGTGGTGGTGGTGAGGGTGGTGGTGGTGGTGGTGGTGGTGATGGTGGTGGTGGTGGTGGTGGTGGTGGTGGTGGTGGTGGTGGTGGTGGTGGTGGTGGTGGTGGTGGTCGTGTTGATGGTGTAGCGGCGTAGGAACCAATATCGAATTTGATATTGGCGATCTTTTTTTTTGTCACATTGTAAAATATCTGATCTATCATATTTTTCAGATTTCCGGAATGTGTTGGCTCGCATTGCGTAATACGGCGTGCGGTCACATACTTTCTTGTGTGAAAATTTGAGCCAAATTGGACCATCTGTTTTCACGATATTTGATCCGATCACCATCGTCATCGTCGTCGTGGTCGTCGTCGTCGTCGTCGTCGTCGTCATCGTTATTATCATTAGTGTTGTCTGTATTGCGCTTAAAAAATTACATAGTTATAACAGATTAATAGCCTATATATCCTCATAAAACGATTCAGTTATGGTCTTGGTTTGCCAACGCATTTGCCTTAATTTGTAAGATCAGAGTTGTGCTAGCAGTGTTTGAAAACGTGGTACATCTTAATGTTGCTACTGAAAACTGTTGAAATAGTACAACTCAGAAATAACATTAAATGTTTCCAAAAACGAAGTGCGTACTGTTGAATAATTTGAATTTAAATTGATCAGAATCCATTGCTGCCTAAACATTTCTTACATCGTGCTCAAAATTGTAGGCCCTACTAACTAACATATTTCTGTTTTTGATTTGTATACATCTTAACTTATTTATGAGCTGTTCATAACAGAAATGACTCCAGACTTTTATATGAAACGCTTTTATGCGCTAACGTTTCGCAGTTGTTGTTGCTCTTGTCGTCGTCGCCTGTGTCGTCGTCATCGTTGTCGTTACATTGTCGTTACATTGTCGCTGTCGTCGTCGTCGTCGTCGTCGTCGTCGTCGTCGTTATTGTTGTTTACGCTGAGTTAAAGCTAAGTTATGTCATATCGATGTATATATTGATATTCAATCGCCGGATAATCGAGCGGCTGCTGATACTACGTAGCAATATTGCGAGGGCTGGCATATGACATTTCCACTCTATATCTGCTTATTGAACTGAGAGACTGAGACAGCTTCCAAGCGAGTATCGGGTTTCTGTCACACGTGTATAAACGCGCATTTTCACGCAAAATATTTGCGCAGTGTAATCTCTGTGTGTCTCAGATGTAAAGCAAAAGCTTGAATATTTCAGAGTTATTATCAAAGTATAAAATCATAAATTTGTTAAATCGTTCTAAATTCATCTAAATTGTTTACCGACCTCGAAAAATGCATTCTTTGGTGATATTTGTTAGTTAGATTTTAAATAATATATTGCTCCATATTAAGCTTGTTTCAATTCTTCAATTAATAATAATAATAATAATAATAATAATAATAATAATAATAATAATAATAATAATAATAATAATAACAACAACAACAATAATAATAATAATAATAATAATAATAATAATTATTATTATTATTATTATTATTATTATTATTGCCACCACCACCACCACCACCACCACCACCACCACCACCACCACCACCACCACCACCACCACCACCACCACCACCGACGCCGCCGCCGCCGCCGCAGTCGCCGCTGACATCGATAGTGCAGCTGCTGTTATTGTTAATCTTGCAATGCTGTTGCTGATGTTGTTGCTAAATTGTCTTGCTATAAGAAAAAGGGGTCAGGTGTAATGGTCGTCTATCTCTGTGGGATAAGACATGGTGGGGTGGGTGCGGGTGATCTTGATCATAGCCACGCACTAAGCCTCGGTCTCGTGTTTAGCCTCTAGCTACGATGGGCTAAGCGATAACGTGCTACAATCTTGCTAACAAGCTTGATAATCTCTACAAGACGGTAATCCTCGGGCAGCCATATTGTTTTGATGGAAGCTGTCAACGTGCGACAGATTGCCGGTTCACATGTATACCGATACGGGGAATGAATGGATGTATGCGATCTGTCACTCAAGAATCTGACGTCATAATCAATTACGTCACATATTAGCTGACGTCACAATCTTAATAACGTATAGCTCCGCCACGAACATCGAAAAGCCCGTCATTAGTGCACGAATTGTATGCATGTCTTGATGTTCGTGATGCATTTGCAATTTAATTAACACTATAGTGGGTGGTTTTTTTTACTAATTTGACTGGGGCCTGTGGCTTTTCTTTTTGAAACATTTTATTGTACCAAAAATACAACGGGATTGGGCACAAGTTCTAGCATCTTATCTAGGCCCTCTCTCTCTACATAATCAATAACACGGCAAGATACTCAAACTAAAACATGTATACACGAGAGAGAGAGAGAGAGCGAGAGAGAGAGAGAGAGAGAGAGAGAGAGAGAGAGAGAGAGGGGGGGGAGGGAGAGAGAGAAGGGGAGGGAGGGAGGGAGATAGAGAGGGAGGGAGGGATGGAGGGAGAGATGGGGGATGGACGGAGAGAGAGAGAGTCGGGGAGGAGGGAGGAGAGAAGGAGGTAGGAGGGAAGGAGGGAAGGAGGGAGGAGGGAGAGAGAAAGAGAGAGAGGGAGGGAGGGAGGGAGAGAGGGGGAGGGAGGGAGAGAGAGGGGGGAGGAGGGAGGAGGGAAGGAGGGAGAGAGAAAGAAAGAGAGAGAGAGGGGAGGGAGGGAGGGATAGCGGGAGGGAGGGAGGGAGGGAGGGGGAAGGAGAGAGAGAGGGGGCAGGGAGGGAGAGAGAGAGTGAAGAGGAGGGAGGGAGTGAGGGAGGGAGGGAGAGGGAGAGAGAGGGGGAGGGAGAGAGAGAGGACGGAGGGAGAGAGAGAGACAGTGAGAGGGAGGGAGGGAGGGAGAAATTAGAGTGGTAGAGGGGAGGGGGATTTAGTGAGATGTTTTATGTTATACTAATTACAATAAAAGTATTGTTCAATAACACAAATTTTGTAAAGGCAATCGATCATCTTGGCAATAGTAAATATGATGTTGATATTCCCAACAATAACAAGAGCATGATACAAAAAATTATAATAAAAATGAATAAATGAAAAATAAATTATTAGTTCATTCGCATCACTTCTTCCGATATGGATGGAGTCTTGGAAGTATGCTTACGAAAAGTGCATAGCTCCATAAGACAGACAGACATATGTCAAAATCTGCCGGTCTGCCTCATAAAACGATGTACCTTAGTCGCTATATCCTCGTTCACCTCGGCCAAAAGATTGTCGCTGCAATTTAAAATCACTTCCAGTAAACCAAATGGGCCAAATTGAAGTAGGAAATCCACCAGAATTTGTCTTTCATCAGCCCATTTTGGACATAATGTTATCTTTTCTTTTACCAAGCAAAAAGTAGATTGGAATTTTTTAGGAGATGTCTGATATGAGCTGATAAGCTTTTTCTTAAAGAGAGCCAGAGTTGGAGATGTTTGAATTGTGGTGTTATTCCACAGTTGGATAGTGCTCGGGATAAAGGATTTTTTTAATATCTCAAGCCTCTGCATGGGAATGACGAAATTCTCTGAATTTCCGAGATTATAGGCAGCTACATCTCCCAATCGTTCTGGCATAATATCTATTAAATAATCTGGACAGTTTTCATTAACAATTTTGTAAAATGTGATAAGGATTTTTTGCTTGCGCCTTTCGCGCAGTGAAATTTGGCCAGTTTCTTCATAAAGTTTTATCAATGGTGTGTATTTTGGCAGGCCTGTAATTATTCTTATTGCCTTATTTTGGATAATTTCAAACTTATCAGCATTCCGGTCCGAGCAGCCATCCTAACCTTCACTGCCATATTCTAAAACAGCGCGCGGATATGCAGTATAAACTTTGGATAGTGTGCGTCTGCATAAAGTGTATTTCAATCGGCGCATAGTTGATAACATTTTCCAGCCCTTTTCGTTATCGTTTCTATATGGGAGGACCATTTTAGATCATTTGAAAAGGTTATTCCAAGCTATTTACTGCTGGGAACAGCCAGTAGTAGAGTATTATTCAGAAAGAGATTTGGTGGTTGAAAATTATTTACGTTCGGGACTGTAAGATTTTCAGTCTTGGTAGCATTGAATAGCACCAGCCATTGTCTTGCCCACGCAGAGATGGCAGCCATGTCTGCATTTAATCGGCTCTCTATTTCTCCAGACGAGGAATCAGCACAGCATAAGGCGGTATCGTCAGCATAAGATCTTAGGATGCTTTCAACATGTTTTGAAATATTATTTATATAAATTAGGAATAGAAGAGGGGCGAGCACCGAACCCTGGAGAACCCCAGCTCCAATCTGTCTCAGAGGCGATTTATCCTGATTAATTGTAACGAATTGATATCTAGATGATAAATAACTCCTAAACTATGTGAGGAGATTTCCGACACGGCCATTTTCTTGTAGCTTAAACAGTAATCCATTGTGCCATACCCTGGCCAACGCCTTTGAAATGTAACAAAATAGAATACACGAGGATTTGCTTTCGTCAAGTGATTTTGACAGAATATGACACAGCTCAATTAGTTGAAACACTGTTGAGTATCCAGGACAGAAACCGGACTGGTATTTATTTAGAAGATTTTGGCCTATAAGGTAGTTGTAGACATGATTAAATATTATCCTTTCCATGGCTTTAACAACAGTGCTTAACAGGGAAATTGGTCTATAATTTTCATGTCGTTCACGGTCTCCTTTTTCATTTTGTTTACTTTGTGCCTTTGTGTCTTATATTTACACCAGTCACCTTGGTTCTGAGTCCAATGTGACTTTTTCCTTAGGCGGTCTCTTAATCGGAGGTCCCGCCTTAGAGAACTGTCAAACCATGCTTTGTCAGTTGGCCTAATAGTGACTATTCTGTTAGGTATACATTCGGCTGCCATATCTAAAATTAGGGTGTTAGACAATTTACACATTTCATTAACATCATCGCACGTGGAAAAAAGAGCTGCCCAAGGTGCATCATAGATTTCTTCATTCAATTTCTCAAAATTTGAATTTTTGTGAGTCCAAATTTGTGGGTTGGTGGGTTGGTGGGTTGGTGGGTTGGTGGGTTGGTGGGTTGGTGGGTTGGTGGGTTGGTGGGTTGGTGGGTTGGTGGGTTGGTGGGTTGGTGGGTTGGTGGACGGACGGACGGACTATTGAGTTCACTTTTACTTTTACCATTTCTAGACTGTGCAAATGTACGCGCGTGCATTATACCAATAGGAATCTCCGTACAACAAATCACTATCGATATGTGTCTATACCTATTAGTTAGACAATCGAACGCACAAATTATCTAGCGGTTATCGTTGCCCGGATGGCGACTGACATGCGAAGTAGATAACGCCTCCAGCTCAAATAGCAATCCCAACAATAACATGAAACGGACGCAATTACGCGAGAGTGTGATTATTAATAGATAGACTAATGCAATGGAAACAAAAGTTTACATACGCAACGGGACAACGGCGCGGAGAGAGAATGGAAGATCTTTGAGTCGCTTCGAGAAACATGTACGGCTGTTCCTGTATATAGCGATTACCTGCTTTTGGGCCCGCAAGATGGTGGTTCTTTAAGACGGTTGGTCGGTTTAAGACGGTTGGTTTAAAAAACGACATCTGGTAGGCCCAAACAGGTCTACTACGGTCAATGGCGTATATTTAAAGCGGGCAAATGCCGTTAGCAACCTCCCTTTAATGAGCGAAAGGTTTCATCGTATAGCTCCCATCAGCATGTATGTGTCCGGGTAGTGACCTAATTCCATCGCCACCAATACAAGCACAACTACGCCACCGACAGCAGCAAGTCTTGGAATCCAGCAACTTCATAGCGGAGTTCATGCAACGAATATTCGAGAACTCGTCGCTTTCAGAAGAAAGTCTCCGCGTTAATGCATTCTCGTGAATGACCGAGCCAGGTTAACAATGAATCCTGGTTGGAACTCAAAGACCAAGTGTATTTCTATCACCTATGCCTATCCTGTAATAATTGTCGAGGTTGCTTCATCTACAATTTCTCAGCAAATGTCTTCTTTTGTGGAAGCTGTCTTCAAAGAGACGCTTACAATATTCGAGCTGAGATTTTCCAAGCGTCATTCCGTCAAACAGCGTAGAGTTTATAGATGTATGTATTAAATGGTTGAATAAAAATATCATCCCGGGCGGTTTCAGAGCGTGGAGAATGTCATTTTGAGAGAATGTTCTAGATGTGTTGCTTATTCTTCGCTGTAGACGTACACGTAATGCAAGAGCATTCAATGTAGGTTTGCGAGGACGGATGAACAAATAGGGGCAGAGTGCAAGGAGCAGTTGATGAATGGACGAACATAGGGTGGTGCGTTAAGCAATGTGAGTCGGTAGCTCAACAGAGGACACGTAGAGAAATAATGCTACGAAAAGAAAGAAAAGATTGTAAAAAGTTTGAGATTAGAAACGTTCAAATGTATGCAGATATTCTGTATTCGACCGACCGACCGATTGATGGACCGACCGATGGACCAACCAACCCAACTGACAGACCAACGGGCCGACCAACGTATGGATGGCTGGACGGGCGGACGGGCGGACAAATGGACGGACGGATGGACGAATGGATGGACGGATGGACTGATCAACAGACCGACCAAATGATGGTCCGCTCAACCGACCGATTGCTTGAGCCAATGGCCGAATGAACAAACGAACGAACGACTAAACAATGGACCGCTCAACCGACCAACTGCCTGCGCCACCGATCGACAGAACGAACGAACGACCGTCAAACAAATTCCTTTCCAACTCTCCAACCCACCACTCCATTCATCGACCCACGCACACATATTTACGCATCACATAACCTACTCTTCAGAGGGCGTGTCACGATAAGTGCGCAGATGACATAAGCAATCAATTACCTGTACAATAATCTCACCTTTCTTACCAGTCTACTATAATAGCCACCTGAGAATACTTTCAAAATAGCTCTACAACAGTAAAACATGTGTTAAAGACAACTGATGCATCACACGCAAGACAGGCGTCCATTTCTAGCCATGGTCCGCCCACACTATACGCCTATTGGAATCGATATTACCATTTGGAATCCTGAATTCACAGAATCTAAATTTCACGGTAACTATACAGTTAAGATGTTAATTATTTTGAAACGATTTTGACTGTTATCCCAGTCAAATTAGTTCCAAACTATACAACAGAAGGCCACTAAATTGTTAATTAACAAAAGAATACAATTCAGACACTTTTGTGAAAGACTTTTCACCTTTCGTGACGGACCGACGGCATTCCTATTGCGACGTAAGCTTACACGTGACGTATTTGTTTGTAACGCGAGTGACAGATCGGTTACCTTCATTGATCACTATAGACAGGTGGTCTCTTAGCACAGGTTGTAGCTTGCTACATATTCTGGGTGTCTTTTGTAACCACCTGTCTTTAAGAGTCACCTTCTGGCTCGGGAAAGGCAGCTGGTTTCCCGCTCACCTGTGCCTGTATATACCTTCAGATCAACAATGTATATTCATGATCGGAATCCAAGTTCTTTGCACTATTCCAACACGCATTTCTCACAAGTGTTCGATTGTTAGTTAAAAAAAATTCAATTAATTTTAACAAAGATCCCATGATCTTTAATAATGTACAGAATATTCTTGAATATTTCAGTTTGGTTCTAAGAGCTTATCAAGGTCACGATGTTGTAGCAGCTGGTAGACGGAGCACGGTGATTGTTCTAAAATGACGTTTCTAAAGTATGTTGCTGGAAAAGACAGCACCGCTGTTTCTAAATACAGAATTTGTAGATTGAACGCGATGTAGCAACATGAATAATGTAATATAGCACTTCAAATGTACATATGTTAGTATGAAATGGATCTTTCCAGTTTTAGCTATGCCCCGCCCATCTCTATCTAAGCTCCACCCATACTTCGCCGTATTGAGATCTATCGTTCTCCGAATGCCCTAACTACCAATTTCCTGAAAACTATACAGGTAAGTTGTCGAATATTTTGTAACTAATTTGAATTGGTGCTGTTGCTGCCTACGGCCGCAACATCGCCCATTCAAATTAGTTTCAAAATATTCAACAGCATGTTTATTAAATAGTAGAGACATACAATTCTTACAACGTGTCGGACTTTTAAGAGTTAAAGATGGGGGCCGTATAGAATCATTTATAACGTAATGATTATGACATCATCCTACACGCCCCGTAGCTGATTATGACATCATATGACGTCATTGCTCTGGAAAGGTCCATTGGCGCGCGATATCGAATTCGATATTAGTCCCAGCCCCGTTGGTCAACGACACAAATTTCGTTTTACCGCGTTACATTGGCAATGCTGGGATGCGCAGGCAGTAAAACGTTTTCAAAATGTCAAATTAAAATTCGCTTCTACAGGCATTTCCGGGAAAGAGCAATGTAAGTTTCATTAAAACTTCGGGAATTTCAAACCGACCGAGTAGGCTATAAGGGTCTATATAAAAAGGTCTACATAAAAAGGGTGATTGAATACGACGAAATTATGGGCGTGATGTTGTAATCATTAAATCTCAATTAGTCCAATTTAAATTAAATTATCATTTATTCAATTTGACGAGCAGCAGTTATTCAGGCCAGCAACTAATCCTGCTTTCTACCCCTTGAACCGTAACGCGTACAGCTGCTTATATCAATATGTAAATTATAGGTTTGTTAAATAGCCTGAATGAATAAAGGAACCTGAAACTGAAACTGAAGCTTGGTCGGAATCTGGTAAACCTGCCATACATTGGCAACGCGATCTTGCTATAAATGATGTGAAGTTTCGCTATTTCGTTTGGTCCATCTCGGTCGGCGCTCCAATTACAACTATTCTAACGGATGTGCGTCTCAAGCTATATGAAACATTATTAAAAACGCACGTACAAGGAAAGTGTATGCAACGTAAAACTAAATGTTAATGAATATCCACCACCCCTCCATGGATGGGAAGAAAAATAATAGGAAATGGCTTGAAGCGAAGTGTCAGTCCTCCTAAACCAATTAACCATTTTTATATATATATTTTTTAATTTACCACTGGAATGACTGGCTCGGTGACTGAGCCAGACATTCCAGTGAAAAATTATCAAAATTTGTCTTCTCTCGGTCTTCAAATGGACATTCACTAAGCACAAATTTAATTTTCTTGACCAATCGTGACCAGTCAAAGCAAAAGATGACGACTCAACATAACTTGATATGAAAGTGTTTTAAAATGTTGTTATTTACACCAGTGTTTTGGCAGGGGTACAAGCTGTTACCGGTGTGGTAACATCCTGTACCCCACTCCCACCCAACCGCCAAACACCGGTGTAACGAATTTATTACCCCCTCAGACGTCAGTGAGAGATTAAGAAAGAGTTAGGGTGGGGGGGTTGACGGAGAGAGAAAATTTTATTTAATCTTAAATATTGCCAATTTTCAACACTTTATGACGTCATTTTCAGCACGCATCAACACATATGACGTCATGACAATCCTCATTGTCCATTGTTGCGTCATAATTAATTTGGGCATTAAGACTAAAACACGATACTCGCGCGGGGAATACCATGTAGTATTGCCCTCGCGTGAGGGAAATACCAGATCATACGCAACTGATCTTAACCAATCAAATAGCAGCATATGGTCATGTGACATTACTGAGGGGTAATAATATTAGTTACACCAGTGTTTTGGCGGGGTACAGGCTGTTACCACACGTGCAAACGTTGTATTTCCCGAGCGTAGCGAAGGAAATATATTGGTTTGCACTTGTGGTAACATCCTGTACCCCAATTTCAAATTCGAAATTGGTCCCTTGCACCGTTGGCCAACGGGTGCGCCAATGTAAAATTATATATTGGTCCATGTGCCGTTAACCAATGGGTGCGCCGATGTCAAATTCTATATTGGTCCACGTGCCATTGGCCAACGGCGCAAATTCGATATTGGCGCGTTACATTGATATTGGACATTTAGATGTCAAAATCGATTCACCCATTCGTAACCTCAAAACCAAGCTACCGGCCTAGTTTGGTGAAAATCCCATCTGTAGCACCAGAGTTATTGCCCAACATACGCACACGTGTCTATTGCGATAGCGATGGTGTGTTTTAAGGTGTGGGTGAAGGGGTGTGCGCTTTTGGGTAAACGGTTTAGGTTGTATATAGGTTATTGTGTATAGGGTGCATATTCACAGCAGAATGGTTGAAAATAAAAACGCTTTTAGACGCTTAAATTGTGTGCATAGATGTAATGAAACGAAGGAAATCTTAACATATGATGATTTCATTCCATATAAATTACTATTATTTTTTAAATTATCAAATTGAATTAGAGGCACGAGTCCCTAATTCTGATTCACAACTAAAAATATGAAATTTATATATACAAAATGAAATCATCATATGTTAAGATCTATTTCGTTTCCTTCCACAGAGGGGAACAGTTTACGACTCCTAAAGGTATACAATTTTAACAATTTTATTTTCAAACATTTTGGTGTGAATATGCACCTTTAAGAGTGGTACACTTATAGACAAATTGTTCATAATTACTGTGGTACACTGACCATATATTCCGCCCCGTTGATCAACAGGCCAAATTAGTTACTGGATTTGCAACACCCACACCCTCGGAAACCCAGCCCATATCACAGCTTGGTTTTCGATGCACACAACTATTTAAAAAATTAATATTCATGATTATGAATGTTTTAAGAACATTATCTCAAATAAATCATGATTGCCTTTTTCCATTAAAAGTATCAATCATTGCAAATATAAGCGATGGCCAAGCAATTCGTTTATCCTTTAATATCTAAATTTGGTCAAGAATCTCAAAATATTTGCTTATTGAATGTCAATTCGGCGGTCAAGAGAGTTTTGAGAATTTACCACTGGAATTACTGGCTGTTATCGAGCCAGTCATTCCAGGGGGAAATTTTCAAAAATAGTCTTCTCTTGGCCTACACATGGACATTCCTCAGGATCAATGTAGAGACCGGTTTGAGCCGGCTTCGTCATGAGAGAGTTAAACGCGAAAGTGTTGTTCTAGAAAGCCAGTATCTGTTGCGGGTTCCAGTCCCCAATCCCAGACATCAGCTATATCGGCCCATAGTATGAAGACTACCGAACATCTTAAACCAACATGACTGAAAGGCGTTGCTGCCTAAGGTAACAAGTATTTTAAATAAAATTGTTTTTAACATATTCCGTAAAATACTGTCTATTTTGAGAAATATGTTTTATTTACGCGGAATACGGAGAAGGAACGTGGTTAACGCCCAGTTGGTCCAAGTCGGAAACTAGCCGGCTAACTTCTTAAGAAAACATTTGAAATCGAATAAGCAGATTGGCCTCGCTGACCGCTTGTTACAGTGGTCAGTCAAATATTTTCACAGTCACCCTCCAGCCGCGACCAGATCGTGAGATGAATTTAATAATTTGGCCGGAATCACACGAAACTGTTGCCCCCGAAAAGCGAAAAATTACATCCTCATATAAACAGTCGTTATTTAAACTATATGATGTTATATGCATGGTAATTCAAGTTGCCCATCCTGCCACCTTAAAGGTGCATATTTACAGCAAAGGGCTTGAAAGTAAAATTGTTAAAATTGTCTACTTTCACGGGCTCAAAATGTGTATCTCATTGTAAATAAACGAAATAAATCTTAACATATGATGATTTCATTTCGAATAAACTAATATAATTTTTTAGATGTCTATTTGAAATAGGGACTCGTGTATCTAATTCAATGTTACAACTTAGAAAAAAAATATTTATTTATACGTAATTTAATCACAATTTGTTAAGATTTATTTCGTTTCATTACATTTAGACCCACAATTTAAGGCTCTAAATGTATACAATTTTAACAATTTTATTTTCAAACATTTTGCTGTGAATATGCACCTTTAAGCCATAGACACACATGTCTAGGAACACGCACACACGGGCACGCATACGGTTCACATGCAGTACATTGATAAATTAAAATAATTACATGACGTATAAAATTATTATTATTATTATTATTATTATTATTATTATTATTATTATTATTATTATTATTATTATTATTATTATTATTAAAATAATATATACTTACAGTGCGAACTTTTCTTAAAATGTGTCTGTTCTGACAGGATCAAAAATTGTTTTCATTTATTTTCTATATAATATGACATTTCAAGTATTTTACATATTTTACTCAATAAAGCAGTATTATACAGCTTAAGGTTTCTATACGTGAATAGAATATAAAATATTCCATCACCTGTAACGGCCATTAGTAAAAACTATAAAAATATGAATAAATTAAAAACAACCACTGAATCAACAAATCTTAATATGGATAAAAGGAAATTCAAATAAACGGTCATTTATTGAGCAAATATATCTGACAGCTTAGAAGATCCTCAATATATAAAGTTGTCTAAATTTATGTCTAAAACAGGTGTCAAAATACGAGCGGAAGATTGAACAAATAAAAATGTTCAGAAAGCGATGATGTTTTAGAGAGGGTCTTGTGAGAAATGAGTATTTTGTTGCGTGGTTGCATACATGTGTGCGTGCGTGGTGCTTGTAGAATGTGCGTGCGTGGTGTGCGAGTGCACGTGTAAGTAAGTGTACGTGTACGTGCGCTTCTGAGTGTGTATGCGTATGCGCGCGTGTATCGTATACGCATGTCTGCGTTTTATTCGTTCGCTTTACGCGCGTGCGTTCAGTTGGCATGTGTGTGTATGCGTGTGAGAACATGCGTGTGCGTGCGCATCAAGATGTGTATGAATTTCTTACTCATGATATTCGTCACGGCACGTGGCCGGTAGCTTAGGCCGTGTTCTCATTAGAGATTTAATCGGGAATAATGCCATACTTCAGTATTTACCAGATAATTCCGAAATGCACTTCTACATGCGCCTAATATCCTGTATTAACTAGGTGATATTTTATGCCATCCTTAAAATAACGGTTCCACAGAAAATTTCAAGGTAACGAGCTTTATTAATAGACACATAGCACCTTGAACCGCTAAAATGGAGGCCTAGATTGCTTGCCAATTCTTATTTTCCCAGAAAGTTTTCTCAAGTTTTCTCCGAACCTCGTAATATATCAAAGTAAGTCTATAACGAGACTGGTGAAAACTCTGCATTTCAATCAGAGGGTGCTAACATAGGTAACTGTTTCGTGGCATTTACGAGATCAGATTTAATATATTCCACATGGAATTCTCAGCATCTGAGCGCGGAGTGCGCGACCGATGTCCTTTGGTGACGATGATATTGGCGACGATTTCACAAGGGTTCCGCCTAAGATAAATACAGGATATGCCTGAAGTGTTTATGTGTGCTTCGAGTCTAGCGTTCACCATCCAATTATATTCTTTCTAGCAAAACAGCGTGCTGAATACATTTGACGTGTGCTAGCAACTGCTGGTTATAACTATTATAATAATATTACACAGCTATAACAGCGGTAACCATAGTAATTATTTTAATACAAGTTCAAAGATATAAGCGTGCTGAATACATTTGACGTGTGCTAGCAACTGCTGGTTATAACTATTATAATAATATTACACAGCTATAACAGCGGTAACCATAGTAATTATTTTAATACAAGTTCAAAGATATAAGATTAAATTTTAAGCTTAATCTATGGGTATATATTTTAATTATTAATCAATAAATTACCTTCGACAATATTTAAGATGATACAAATGTAATATACATATATAAATAATAATTAGACAATAAAATGCAGATTACTGGGTCGATAAAATACCAAGACCGCCCGCTATTGGCCCAGTACCGGCCCGGTAACACGCGTTATTGGGTATCATATTAAAAAAATCAAACCTAACAAAACTGGTTTATGTGTTCACTTGAGAATTGTCCCTCTGTTAGAAAACGTGTCATCGGGAGCGTTTAAATACAGTTTGATAGAGAGTGAATTTGACAACAATTCGTTTGTGGAATCGCCATCGGTAATTCACCAAACGAACTGTTAGTAGATTTGGTCTCGACGTAAATATGCTAATAAAATCCCGGAATTATATAACACACGTACATTCGTGCGATTTTAAGATAAAACAGACACACAATTAACGTACCCTGTTGCCAGATAAGCGTATCAGCAGATCGCTGTCGGATTTCGTATCACTTAAATTACATCTTCCACAAGCTTTGAGCGAATTATATTATTTTATGTATTACGGACATGTAGAAATATTTTATATACTCAACTTGACATTCAACAATAAAGAATTGTTGATGTATTGCAAGAACAAGAATTAAACGTTATTAATATTTACACGACAAAATAGCAATCTGTTTTTCTCGATTTATACAGTGTTTCAGACATTTGTTAAAATACGTGGCAATGTAACGAGAACAGTATTTCGAGCGAGAGATGCGTCTGATTTCTGTTCCTAAGAGATCTGCTTTACTATGGCTTTAACCGCGGCCAAACAGAACGTTAAAATGAATGTATGGTGGATATCTGGCTCGCTATAGCTACTATAACCACAATTATAATGTGTCTCTTTGGAATGAGCGAAAGAACTCGAAAATGGATTTTGCCTTGTCGTATTTGACAAGAAAAGATTCCTTTTCATGGCGAATTGTACAGAGAATAGCAGCGAGTAGAGCATAATAATAAGCGATACAGCGCATCCAGTCGCCCAAAAGTAACTCTCGACAACAGGCATGCAGGGTATACAAAGCCCCCTCTGAAAGAAAGAAAGAATGGACGAAGGGGGAGAATAATAGTGCATGCCGCGCCAGCGAAGAATGGCCAGTTTACATTCAAATGTCGCCACTATATAGCAACGCTATCGATGGAGCAAATATCGGGGGGAGAGTCTGGCAGATCCTGGACAAACCAAAGCGTTGTCTCCACCGCCAATGAATGACGATCTCTCGCATATTTGCGCTTGTGGCTAATTAAGACGCATACGGACGCCGATAAGAAAGATGAATTGACGTATAACAATAAGTCGCTGCTTCTCTCATCTGAAGCTAGCGTGCATTGTGTACAATAATAAACATTCTCTAACATATCCATCTCTCTCTCTCTCCCTCCTCTCTCTCTCTCTCTCTCTCCCTCCCTCTCCTCTCTCTCTCTCTCTCTCTCTCTCTCTCTCTCTCTCTCTCTCTCTTCCGCATCCCTCTCTCTCTCTCTCTCTCTCTCTCTCTCTCTCTCACCCCACCCCTCCCTACCCTATCTCTCTCATTAGAATCCATTCAGGGTTCATCCCACTCGCTGGTATGCTCGGCTCAGCAGAACAATACGCTGAGCCAACAAAGAGAGCTCCTCAGTGCAAATACAATGTAATTTATAAAAAACATTCACCACGCGTCTTCATTCATCTAGAGGCTATTTCTGAACTGGCAATACGGCTCAACATATTTACCCCTGGATGACCAACTTGCTTTATCGGTTCCTGTCTGGTATGCTCAAATTTAGTCAATATCTGTTTTAAAAATCTAAATATATTTCCTGTGAATCTTTTATTCCCAAAGCATGTAATTTAAAAGTGCATAATGTCGTAATGATCGCAATTTTGGTCCCTTAATGGGAAACATTTCTCGAAAAAATTACAACTTTTGTTAACAGAATGTTCATTTGCAGGTCAAGAGAAGAGTATTATTTAAATTTTACCATTCGAATAATTGGCTCGGTTATCGAGGCAGTCATTTCAGTGGTGAAACATATTCTTCTATTGACCCGCAAATGAAATTCATTTAGAAAAAAGTTAAATTTTCTAGAAGCTCCTTTAAAATCTACATCCATCTGTCTGTATATCTATCTTATTGTTCAATAAGTAGCTTTTGCTCTCAGCTCGATCTCGTCTTTCACCATAAGACCTTGCAATCGTCACATGTGTCTCTATATTTTTATGTTTCTATTTATTTTCAAGAGGTCGTGTAGATTCACTCGTGGCGTAGTCGCTCAGAGCACGCCGTTCTCATTACCACTCATATTCCTCATCGCTCTGATCCGCTCTCGCCGTCCCTCCCTTTCCGGTTTCCGCTAACGAGACCGAGAGCGCCCTATTGTGCTCTAGAAACTCTGGGACGGTAGCGAGCTTAATCGGGTTTTCACGTGTATCCGTTTTTATTTGTCTCCGAATAAAACCGCGAAGCTCAAGAGACCGTCATGCTTCAGAGGTTGAACGAAGTAAACAATCTAACGGAATATTTATACAAGAATTTTCAAAATATTGTATCAACTAATAGGAAGTAAATCTCGATGTTCTGATAATTCTTTAATGGTCACGCCTTCCAGGAAACGGTCATTTGTAGTGGTCTTGAGAAATGTCCATTTACAGGCCACGAGACTACTTTTTTTAAATTTTACCACTGAAATACCCGGCGCGGTAACAGAAATAGTCATTTCAGTGGTAAATTCGTCGAATGTGTCTCTATGCATGGCAGTATCCTATGCAGACTCAGTCTACAGTAAGCAGGTCCCCCACCACCCATCACCACCACACCCATATCACCACTACACCCAGGTCACCGATACCGCCAGATCACCAATACCCCCAAGATCACCAATACCCCCAAGATCACAAATACCACAAGATCACCAATATAGGCTTAGACGAGCAACTTCATGGAACTTCAGGCCTGCTAGCGAAACTATCAGACATGCTTTTACCTGGGAGGCCTAGTTTTGTTTAACACTGCTACGATGTGATGGAGTGGAGAACATGAACTGCGCAATTTAATTAATAATAGAATGTGTGCTATTTCAGATAGTACAGTCATGAATGCGTGAGTATCTGTGACGTCTGTATACGATATTAGATAATAATGACTTTGCTTAGCTTCGCGAGGAACCATGTCTTATAAAATGTGATCCAAATATCGATAAAGGTACACAAACTATGAAGCATACACGACAGTAGAGATATAATTTTTTTAAGAACTCCGAAGCTTAACAGGCACAGAAAATTCTTAAAAGCGATCTTTTGCAGCAAATAACCATCTGTGTTACGTCTTAGTAAACATTGGCTTGTAAACGGTAGCATATTTTCCTACTTTCTTCTGTTCTTTTGTTAAATATATTTGCGTCTTTTTAAAGAGCATGTTGAGAGTTTTCTCGCCATTTATCGGCAACAATATGCTAACAGCCAAAGCATACATTGGGTGGTCAGGAGCCTTTCATTGTGAGCTATTTACACAAACAACTCAAAACTGATACCGAATTTCGTGATATACCTGGGAACCTTTCACTTGAAAACGTTCAGTAAACACATAAATAGTATATACCACGTGGATAAGTCCTATTTGAAAAGCCTCTTATTACTAATACAGTGGCGTTTGTTGAACATTTCGGAAGCCAAGACAATGGCTAAATCCCTCGTTGTGTGTCATACACTGGAGTTGAACAATAAAATAGAATAGAAAGAGGGTAAAAGCTACTATGCTCTTGTAAACTGTAAAGTAAAGTAATAGCTCTCAAAGCCTGGCAGGTAAATACGTAAACCAGAGCTTCTCTAAGTATTTTGTAGGTAAATAATAGAAAGATATGTGGTAATAACCTATGTGGAAATGTCCTGGCTAAGATAGCTGCTAATTGTAGAAATAGACGTAGTTTTCGTCATTGGTTTGTAGGTCTGAAGTTGAAATAGCATCCTGTCACTTCACTTAGGCCTACTCGTTGAATCGCGTAATGCTGCTGCTGCTGGTGTTGTTGCAGCTGCTGCTGCTACTGATGGTGATGAAGGTGGCGGCAGCGGCGGTGGCGGCGGCGGGGGCGGCGGCGACGACGACGACGACGACGATGATGATGATGATGATGATGATGATGATGAAGTGGTGGTGGTGGTCATGGTGGTGGTCGTGAAAGTGGGAGACGGTGGCTAGTATCCATCGTGTACCAATATACAGACAGACCATACAGAAACCACAATCGCTTTCTACTCGCCGCTCAAGTGCGCATATGTATACAGACGCACAAATATACACAGTCCAAGTTCATTAATGTTATATTTTGCGGCCATCACTAATCACCGCCATCACCAATATAGCTATGGTAGCTTAATGGAGAAATTTATCTTAAAACTTATTCTTGTCACATCGTAATCTTAGCATAAAATTTCCCCCAGTTTTAGAAAGTTTCCAAATCGTCTCAACACCAGCACGACTGTTGATTTCAAACGAGAAGTCGTCCATCACTGAAAGATTTACGACTCTCGACACTGATTAATTTCCCACAATGCAATATGTTTCTGGAAGGGTGAAGGCAGTTTGTCAACGCCTTCATTTACAACTTAGCATTAATAAATAAGAAACACAAGTTTCAAGGGCAAAACCTGCTTGTCACACGCTACGCTTCCCCGTCACAATAGCATTGGCCAAGACGCTGGAAGTTTGATCGATAGCGTTCACCAATGTCGGCTGCGATGATGGATTTTGATTAAGTGCAGACGACATCCTTTGTGAAAGGTACTCGAAGCAGACGACCAAAGATATTTTCACTATAAATTTTTATTTTTAATAGATTAGAGTGGATGTACCAGAAAGCATCAACCCATTGCATTTGTTATTGCTATGAACGTGATTTAAATGTATGGAGTTAAATATATGAAATGTTAACCCTGTTGTGTCAACATCTCACCAGGGCCCACAAATACTATCCATACCAAGTAACCGTTTGATGGTCAATGGTGTTTATCAAGACTCAAAAGTGTGCAGGCTTGGAGAAAACCTTTTTTTGTAAATTTACTACTGAAATTAACAAAGATTGCGGTTTTTTGTCCCGCAAATGGGCATTTCGCAACAACACTGGTAATAGTCAAGAGCATTCAAATGTTTGCTTAGCCAGTGTTCATTTACAGGCAACCTTTTTTTTTAAATTTGCCACTGGAATGACTGGATCGGTAACCGAGCCAGTCATTTCAGTGGTAAATATTAAAAAATAGTCATTTTGACCAGCAAATGGGCATTCCTCAAGGTCAATGCAGAGACTGTTTAGTCGGCTTTGAAAACTAAATGGTTAAATTGACAGAAAGGGGTTAACCAAATAATTTGACTGAACAGTGCTGTTGACTGCCTTCTTTCAGTAAAATTACTTAAAGATTTCCAGCAGGACCTCGACAACAGCGTGCAAATGATAAATTGTGTAATTGCACGTTTCTCTAGATTCATATCATCAAAGGGATATGTAGATTGATGCTATATCAAATATCGACACCACCCACTACAGCCAGTTCTGTTAGTGTCATCTTTAACACAGATATTCAGTAAATACTCAACACATCATATATGTCTAACGGTAGGGACTTTATCAGGAGGAAACTAAATTTGAAACATTTAGTTATTAATAAATGAAATCATGTACATAAAATGACAAAAACGAGAGAGAGGGGAGAAAGGAGAGTTAGAGAGACATAGAGAGGGAGAGAGAGAGGGGGAATAGATGGAGAGAGAGGGGGAGAGAGGCAGGTTAGAGACGGGGAGAGAGAGAGAGAGAGAGAGAGAGCGAGAGCGAGAGTGAGAGAGAGAGCGAGAGAGAGAGAGAGGGAGGGAGAGAGAGAGAGAGAGAGAGACAAAAGTGAGTGTCAGAGAAAGAGAGAGGTGCGTATATGAAGACACGATAATGCATGTTGTTGTCTTGATATATAGAACCCATACTTTCTCTCTCTCCTTCCCCTCTCGCTTGCCCCCTCTCGCTCTTTCTCTCTCCCTCTTGTTCTCTTTACCCTTTTCTGCCCCACCTCTCGCACTCTCTCCCCCAGTCGTTGTCGTGAATTTGTAATAGCTAATCATTCCAAAGAGGAAGCACTTGAGGTGAAGTCCTACAGTTACAGCTGTCACCTGGTCTAGAAAGACCTCTTTAAATGTGGTAGGTGGCTCGGATAAATTCGTATATCATTTGATGGTGGACAATTATATAGCTGATCTATCAATGGCATTTCGAAATTAAACATTAGTTCATGGAATTGCGCTTTGAGTGGACCATTGGATAGTAGTCATTGTTATATAAGAACCGCTAGAGGGCACTGCGAACTGGTTCGCTTACGCAGCCGGCTTACACAATCAAACGTATATCTTTCATCCGGATCAGGTAAATTGCCTAAAATCTGTCAATTTACTGCTTTTAAAGAAATTTGCTAGTGGCAAAATTCGCTCCTAGACCAGAAAATGTTTTGTTAATAACAAGGAACGGTCTTTGCCCTGGGGGCTGATTTTTGTCTAGTAGTGATCGGCTTTATAGAGGTTGCGTAAGGTTATATGGAAACTCGCGATTAGTCGCCCCGGGGAGCATTCCTAAATGATAAATCTCCCCTAATACGGATATATCAACTAGCCGACGATAGAACAGGGTATTTTAATAAATCATTACTGCACTATCAAGTTGATTCCGGCAATAAATTTTAACTTAACACGTTCTAAATTAAAGCACTGACACGCGTTCTCCACTAATTCTGATTACAATCTACAGATGGCTATTCTGAGGTTACTAATTTCTTTTTTCACCTGAAAAAGATAAATGTCGTTTTCCTTTTCCTCTTCTCCACCTTTCTATTCAAGTGAAGCTTCCCATCAAATTTGACGTCGTTCGGTTTTCCAAGTTGCGGCTTGAATGCAAGTGGGATTTACAATAAAAGAGAATGGGTAGAATCATTACTGGTCATTCTTCTACCATAGCTAAGGCGGAGATGTGCTAATCCTTTAGTGTATTCTGCAGCCAGACTAATATTAGTGATAGTGAATATGTTCTAACATCTGTTTTCCTACGTATTGGTCACAACTGGCGCAAATATAGAGGACTGTTGTAATGCATAGAATCTGACGAATTATAATAAATAATACCTTAATTGATAGATAGAATCTCCAACTCCTTGTAATGTCTTATCAAATTTATCACACTCGTTTAGGAAGTTCTCGTTCCAATGGAGATCTTAGGAAACGAATTTGATCAATCTTATTTGGAGTGGCCCTGCTTTTGGGATCCTTTATATATAGCATAATGTTTTTATATGCTAAGTTCATAATGTATATACGTGTGGAATAAACAGAAAGTTGGACAAATAACACATATCAACAAATCTTAACTTAACTACATGCACATTTGACTAACTGTTAACGAGATAGAGAGGGTGAGAGAGAGAGAGAGAGAGAGAGAGAGAGAGAGAGAGAGAGAGAGCGAGAGAGAGAGACTCATTGACACTAGGACAGGTTTCGCACTTTTGGTGTTCGTCGTGTATGGAAAGATTCAAACCTACGACCTTTAGTTCACAAGTGTACTTCGTTACCAGAGGATTGCCGTACCTGTCACGTGTTATTGCACAGATGACTGATGATAGACCGTAGGTAGACAACTGCCGAGCCGTGGGTGATTATGCTTACATGATATGTCATGGTATCTTTTATCTGAACGATATGACGCATGGACTGCATGTTTATCCAGCCATGTTGCGAATTATACCCACCTATAGTGCATGGGACACATGTGGTCCTCTTATACCGATGTCGACTCGTAAACTAAAGTTCGTGGGTTCGCATCCTGGCTCTCTCTAATGAGTACAAAAGGTGGCAAACAGATCGTGAAATAGACGAGTCTCAAGGTGTGTGAATAATTCATTGCAGACCATATTGGCATTAAATATGGACATATTATGTGCAGGTATATGCTGCAAGAAAGACAACAGAGCAATAGACCCTGGAATCATGATTAGTTTACATAAGATCAAAGCTATATAAAGTTTTCTCTGCAGGTAAGACGCAAAGTGAGGCGATGCGATGAAATCATGCTGCACGCGCATATAGAACCCTGTCCATAACGGAGACTCTATATGGACCATTACATCTGATCAATAAATACAGACTGTTGTTTAAAGTAATTTATTGGCTCTGTTATATATCTTTAAAGGCAAACGACGGTGGTTCTTTAAGATGGGTGGTCTTCCATCCACCCATCTTGAAGTATCACTATCATGTGGGCCTAAAAGCAGGTTCCAGCTATATAATATTTCTTCTCGTCCATACGAGCGTGCATATATACTAACCTTTCCAGTTCTATCTAGGTCAGAATCGTCCAAGGTCACCACGTGGTGGAGTATTGAACGAAGCTAGGTATCATGATTGCAATTATTACGAACATGATTTTTATTCTGATGTGGTAAAATGTCATGCGCGTGAAAATGTATTGCAGAAAACATGCATATTAACCAATTAAAACCCTGAATTCTCATTATCTCAATTTAGAGGTAGCTATATACAGGTAATCTGTTGAATATTTTAGACAGTAATTTGACAGAAATTGTTGCTTCCATTCGGCACAACAATAGCGAGGAACAGCCCCAGTAAAATGGCATTCAGAAAGTTCAACATACTATTTATTAAGATGTAAATTGGTTTTCGAATTCCGCCTTCGAGACCAAAATGGTTAAAAATATAAGTAGAGATACGCTTTGAGGATCAATGGAGTACGAGATGCGTTCTCAAACGCGCGTGTGAGCGTGAACCGGGAGCGAGTACGCATGGAACCACGATAAGCATCTGTTATGGTTCGCGTCAGTCTCCAAGAAGCGCTTTGGGACATCAAACGACGAGGGACAATACAGATATCATATCATACGTGATTTCTTTAACGAGTATTTGAGGAGTCGCCACTCGCCGATACAATAGGAGCGATGCGACTTTGATGACCAAGTCTTCAAGAGCAACCCTTTTGACGCTGAACTACTCCGGCAATCTTATGTTTAGCTTCGTTTTATTCAAGATGTAATGGTCATCTTCAGAACAAAGTTACATAACGCTATTGCTGTTGATGACCAGCACGACATCTTTCCGCAATCCGGTGATAAAGATGAATGTCACAGTTTCCTCTACAGCAGTTGTCTTTCAAACTTGACGCTAATGGAGTTGGCATCTACACGAGAGACAGGGACCTATTGTTGGACAGACGTCATCGTTTTCTGATAACAAAATAACTGTATTACTATCATCCTTATGGCAGTCTTTCAACGAGAGAACTGGTAGGGGTTGCAACAACATAGCACGTATGCTGGTGCAAGTGATGACTGATGGCAGACCTGGCTATAAATAAATACACTTACATACAGGCTTATAGCAAATAGATATACGTTTAAATTAAAGGCAGATATATTATCGTCATCAGTATCAGAACCATTACTAGTAGTGGCAGAAGCAGTGGCGGTAGCAGTACAGCAGCAGTAGCAGGAGAACCAGAACCAGAACCAGAACCAGCAGCGTCTACAGCAGTAGCAGCAGCAAGAGATACAGCAGCCGCAGCGGCAGCAGCGGCAGCGGCAGCAGCAGCAGCAGCAGCAGCAGCAACAACAACAACAACAACATCAATAGCAGCAACAGCAGCAACAGCAGCAACAGCAGCAACAGCAGCAACAGCAGCAGCAGCAACAACAACAACAACAACATCAATAGCAGCAACAGCAGCAACAACAGCAACAGCAGCAACAGCAGCAACATCAATAGCAGCAACAGCAGCAACATCAACAGCAGCAACAGCAGCAACAGCAGCAACAGCAGCAACAGCAGCAACAGCAGCAACAGCAGCAACAGCAGCAACAGCAGCAACAGCAGCAGCAGCAACAGCAGCGCGACAGCGACAGTGGTGCTTTGGTAATCGTCATCGTCGTATATTGTTGCTGCAAGTTGCTACAAATGTTTAGATTTACATTGTGCTTTTCGACGGGTGCGCTTTCTTATGTGTCATCTTCTTCCTAGTTCAGAAATTTACATAAGTTTGTCAGACACTACTGCACATCTCGCTATAACCTGAGAGATAATGATATGCTTAGAACTCGCACTAATTGGTCCCTGTCCTCGGGAAACCGCTTTGAACACTTTTGCTTGCTGGGAAATCGGTGCTCCACGATGGTATGACTAGCATATGGTTTGAAAAATCAGAGGTTTATTTTGTTGTTATTTAAAGGTCGAACAGTTTAGTCAAGAGTTATCAAAATATACCTTCAGTTAAACTGCATGCTAGAGTGCAATAACGCAGACTGGAAATAAACCAGAGAATGGGTAAAAGAAATCAGCCTCTGCATCAGCGAAATGTGAGAGGGTGGGGATGAGGATTAACAAGATCACGGAAACAGAGTAAGGTTTCAAAGTGACACGCGAGAACCGCGGCAATTTGAAACCGCATAGCGGGATCTAAGCCGAGAGGTGATGTCATCAGAATCCGTGTACAGCGCGTTCCCGGTTTGATCCCGATCATACATGATTAAATTTCTACATGCGGTTGGGATCAAAAGCAATGGATGGGTGGATACGGGACGATACATGCTGATACTTTAATATTGAGAAAAATGAGAACACTTTCAACACAACACTATAATTTTGCACACAGCTTTCATTTGTTATGGCACATGTGCCGTAATGATCACGATAATGCGGGTTACCAAGTATGTACTGGACCAACAAGGCCCGCTATGGTCCCAGTAGCGGCCAGGTAACCCGCGTTCTCAGGTTATCTTGATTAAAAAGTATTAGTTTATCACTGTTTGTGGCGCAATCCATTCTCCATAAATGTATTTCACATATTAACAATATCAGCCCAGGCGTTGATGCGTTTAATAGGCCTGCCTACTCGTTCAACAGCTGCTAAAAATAATCAACGCTAACAAATCATTATAAGTGCCCGAAAGTTGATTCTGCTTTCGGTAGAAACATCTTTTAACCCGTTAAAGACTAAATTTGTTCAAGAAATTTAAATATTTACTTATTGAATGTCCATTTGCAGGCCAAGAGAAGGCTATTTTTGGAAATGTAGCACTGGAATGACTGGCTCGGTTATCGAGCCAGTCAATCCAGTGTTAAATTTTCAAAAATAATCTTCTTTTGGCCTGCTAATGGACATTCCTCATGATCACTACAGAGGCCGATTTTGGCCGCGTTCGTCGTCAGAGCATCTTCACTTGAACAGAACACTTGAAAATAAAATTGATAAAATTGTATACTCTTAGATCCTTAAATTGCAATGATTAAGATGTAAGGAAATATATCTTAATATATGATAATTTCATTCCAGATAAATTAATATAATTGTTTAAAGACGTGTTCTCACTAGAGACTTAACCGGCGTAACGCAATACTGATGTATTGCGTTATTCCCGATTAACTCTCCGGTGAGAACACGGCCTAAGTTGTAAAACTGAATTTAAAGACATAAGTCCCTAATTCAAATTCACAACTAAAAAATTATAAGATTAATTTGTATGGGTTAAAATTATCATAATTTAGTTAAGATTTATTTTGTTTCAGCACAGAATTTAAGCCTTTAGAATACATAATTTTAGCAATTTTTTCCCAGGCATTCTGGTATGAATATGCACCTTTAATCAAATCGTTTGAAGAGGATTCAATCCTCTTAGTCTTAGCACTGTGCGCATAGAGCAGAATTCTGCGGGAATTGGTTTTCCAAGTCTCACACGCAATATATAACAAAGAGTTGTTCTTTAACTCCATATACAATTGAAATATCAGATCTTTGAATTGCATTAAATTTCGAATACTAATTGATGTTAATTTTGGAGTCAATATAACTGAAAGCTTTCAAAAATATTAGTTCCAAAATGTACATTCGTTGATATATATATAGCCCATATTGAATATTAGATTTATAATTTGGCCGTAGTGTTACAAGGGTTATTCTGTCTACTAACTGATATGGTAATAATCTAGAAAAACTCATTATGGATTAGTAGGCGCAAATATCAATAATTTACCTCGTCATTTAATATAATCTCACCATGTTAAAAGCACGTAGATATGGCCTATGAGGCTATGCCATAACTCGTTAACCCTTACATACGGCCAGTGATAACTTGTTTATGATGTAAGGAGCATGTTGATGATTATTTTGAAACTAATTTGACTGGGAGCTGTTGCCAGCCCTCCCCACCACACCCCACTAACCCCCCCCCCTCGCCCACTCGTTACAGTCAAAGTATGTTTGATATAGTCAACAGCTTACTTGTATCACTGTTCTGAAATTGAGTCATTGGCATATTGCGCAATAGGATATTAACAAACAGCGTACGGGTATTAACGTTGACAGTATGTGTGGGTTCAAGGTGCCAATAATCATTTCATGGATCCATTTCCTCAGTCAATCACCTGACGTCATAATCAACAAAGTGACGTCTGAGATGACGTCATAATCATTACGTTATGAATGACTCGATTTAGTCCGTCTTAAACGCTCAATAGTCCGTCAGGTTGCATGTATAGTATATCTTTACTATTTAATAAACAAGCTGTTGAATATTTTGAAACTAATATGACTGGGCGCTGTTGCTGTCATAGGCAGCAACAGCACCAAGTCTAATTAGTTTCAAAAGATTCAACAGATTACCTGTATAGTTTTCTAGAAATTGATAGTCAGGGAGTCCGGAGATCGATCAATCCCAACACAGGTGAAGTGTTGGTGGAGCTTAGCTAGAGATGGGCGGGGCATAGCTAAAACTTGGAAAGTCCATTTAGTCAATGACGCAGAACCGTTAGCTAACTGGTTATCGGCTCACCTTTTGGTCAATGCCGCAATACCAGAACCCAATCGGGTAGCCGGTACCGATTTGCCAAATGGAGCAAAAGCATTAACCATTTGGCAATCTGCTACGACTTTGTCAAAGGTAGGGAAACATCAACCAAGCTTTTAAATTAGTTTCAAAATAGCCAGTAACTTACCTGTAGTGTTACCTTGTAGCTTAGATTATGGGAATTCATGTGGCCAAGGTCTTATAGATTCCAATATGCGTAAAACGGCAGCGGGGTTTGGCTAGAAATGACGGGGTGTGTATGAATGCAACTTTAGCTATGCTCCACCCATATCCAGCTGTTGCTTTGCGCGTGTTGGCATCGATTTATATACTTTGAATCCTGAATTACCAGCGTCCGAAATTCATGGTGACTATAGAACTAACCTGGTGAATATTTTGAATCTAATTTGGGGACTGTATGGTAGCAACAGCGCCTAGTCAAATTAGTTTCAGAATATTCAACATAACGTTTATTAAATGGTAAAAACACATACAATTCGTATAACTGACAGACTATTCCGGGTTCATGACAGATTATTTCTGTAAATTATCATTGTGACGTCAGTCTACATGTGAGGTAATTAATTATCACGTCATGTACTTGACGAACAGATAAGATTCATCCATTGCTAGAAATGATTCCATCTGTTCTGAGAACGCAAGTTCATACTGAAAATTCACATTGCTGTAAGCTGTTTCTGTCCATAAAATCAACAACTTACAGCAAAAAACCCTTTTCAAATGCACACAACGAACCTTTCCAGTTTTAACTACGCACGGCCCATCTCTAGACAAACTCCACCCACACCTTGCTCGTGTTGAGATCCATCGATCCCTGACCTATCTGACTATCAATTTCCAGGAAACTTCACAGCGCCCAGTCAAACTAGTTTCAAAATATTCAAAAGCATATTTATTAAATAACAGACATACAACTCGTACACCGTGTCGGGACTATTAAGCGTTTAAGACGGACTAAATCGAGTCATTCATGACCTCATGATTATGACGTCATCATGTACGTCCCGTAGTTGATAATGACGTCTTATGACGTCATGTGATAGATGGATAAACTGAAAATGTCAATTGTTTCGGTCCACAGCGTGCAGAACAACATTGAACATTTCAGTGTAGTATACTGTTTAGTTTAGGAACTCCGGATGGTGGGCAGAACGGATAGCTGGGAGATAGCTAGAGGCAGATCCCATACGGTTTGCTGTAATCGTGTTAATTAGCGGTAATCAACGCTCGTTAGCTCTCTTACATACCCCCGAGGCTAGGCCTAGCGTTCTCAGCCGCGTTGTTTACGACAACAATGACGAGCGCATACCGTAGCGAAAAGGGGTAAACATACAAAATGTATGGGAGATAATATACGAGGGCGTAGGTTATGAAAGGAAAACAAGGGTATTACAAGGGTAGACGAGCCTCAACACCACCCAGTCAAATTAGTGTTAAAATATTCTACAAAATGTTTAGTAAAATGTAAATACATCAAAGACATACAAATCGTACACTTTCGTGACGGAGTTTCCGTTTTTTGGTGAAGGAGCTACGTCAGTTTGATCATGACGTCAGCTAGCAAGTGGCGTGGGTCTAATTGATGATGACGTCCTACACTTGAGTGGTAGTTCGGATCCTGTCATTATGGAATAAACATTAATCTATCGGATTTATAATTATTCAGAGATTATATTGGAACCCCTACGGATTCTCTCGTTGTGTTACAGGAACACAGATTTCAATGAATGAATCCATTGCGAGATATGCCCCGCCTATTTCTAGCTAGGTTCCACTCACACTTAATACTTCTACTTGAACCGATCTTAATACTTTGAACCCTGAATTCCCAGAAGGACAATTTCACGGTAGCTGAAAATTCATCAAAGAACTACAATGGACCTTTCCAGTTTATCCATCTATCATATGACGTCATAATCAACCACGTAACGTGTAGGATGATGGCTTAATCGATAACGTCATGAATGACTTAGATAAGTACTTCACGAACGCATAATTAAAGACGGACTACGCGTTGTTGTACGAATTGTATGTTTTTACTATTTAATAAACATTCTGTTGAATATTTTGAGACTAATTTGACTGGGCGCTGTTGCTGCTAGCAGCAACGGCAACCGGTCAAATTAGTTTTAAAATATTTAACTGCTTATAGCAGCAACAGCACCCAGTTAAATTAGTTTCAGATTATTCAACAGCTTATCTGTATAGTTTTCTAGAAATTAATAGCCAGGGTGCTCATGGATCCATCGATCCCAACACGGGAACAGCGTAGAGATGGGCAGTCCCAGATGGTAACTGGGCAAGGCAGGAACTAGGCGTTGCCACTTTCATGTCAGTCCTACTGCATTTATCTATGACATCATCTAACTAGTGACGTATTTTGATGGTGGCGTGAGATACCTGAGCAGCATATCGGATCCCCACAATGCATATTAGTTTTACGGTATAGAGTGATGCGATCTGCCAATATAGTATTTGACGTCATAATAAAATACGTCACATATTAACTGACATCACAATCAAAATAATATAGCTCCGTCACGAAAGTCGACGAGTCATTCAGTCACTAAAATGTACAAATTGTATATCTTTGCTTACAATTTTATAAACATTCTGTTGACCATTTTGAAACTACGTTGACTGGGGGCTGTCGTTGCCATATGCAGCAACAGTCCTTGGTCAAATTAGTTACAAAATAGCTAACAGCGTACATGTATAGTTACCTTGAAATTTATATTCCGGGAATTCAGGTCATAAGATTTCAAATCGATTACAACACCTGTATCTGGTGGGATGGTCGTCACAGAAATGGATAGCTCTATTTGGGAGCGGGTGCTAACAGGTGCTAACAGGTGCTAACAAGGTACCAGGATATGTAGGATCCGCATACAATGCTTTTTCTGGAAGATCAAACTGATTATAATGGCCATTTTATTGTGGAGAATCAGCGACGTTAATAATGGATAATTACATCATCAGAAATGCGTTAATGAAGGACAATGTATGAATCCCATCTGTCACTCAAGTTCTGATGTCGATGTTGATGATGATAATGTGATTAAGATGGTGATGTTGGTGATGTTGGTGATGTTGGTGATGTTGGTGATGTTGGTGATGTTGGTGATGTTGGTGATGTTGGTGTTGGTGTTGGTGTTGGTGTTGTTGGTGGTGGTGTTGGTGGTGATGTTGGTTGTGGTACTGTTGGTGGTGGTGGTGGTGGTGGTGGTGGTGGTGGTGTTGGTGTTGGTGGTGGTGGTGGTGGTGGTGGTGGTGGTGGTGGTGGTGGTGGTGGCGCTGTTGGCGGTAGTGGTGCAAGGAATATATAACTAAATGTGCACAGCAGACGTCAAACTCGCTGAAAGAACTAGAAGACGCGACAACTGGTCTTTAAATTGAAAAGTCTCAGTTTTGACTGTCAGTTCCAGACTCCCTGCGAGGCGGGAATATTAAATATATTGAATTATTAACGAAGATATCAGGCTTGTGTTGGGAACTGTCCCCGCTCCGCGGCCCTTGCGCAGGACCACCGCTGACTAGCGGCCTTTAATCTCGCTAATGTATTGGTCGTCGTCTCTCTCGCCTCCCAACACGTTTACAAGATATCTGACGAGATGGACTCGGAAACATCTGACAAAGTTTCCCGCCCCACCCCTTTCTCGGAATATACCACTGACTGGAGTATTACACCCTTTGGTTTCAGAGGGTAAATTGTGAGTATTGTCAATAAAATGCCATTATCCAATTGTGGTGCGCTTTTAAAAGAGTATGGGTAGCGTCCTATTACAATATTCGTGCCTAAAACATTGGCGTCGTGACACATAATTTTCAAATTAATAGGCTATCATTGTTATAAACGTTTGAAAAGTGAGATATTCCAGCTCTTCGACACACCAAGATCAGCGTTTGTAATTACATGGCAAGGGCAGACACAGTTTATAGATCTGATAAATATATGCACTATGAGTGTACGTGGCATGGGATTGGAAATGAATAAGTCACAGCCACATCCTCTAGGAAGTGGTGAGCGGTGCCAAATATATATTGTTGTTATTTTTGATGCGCATCCATCGATTGACTGACGGCTCCGACATTGGCAAGGCCCCTGATCTCGTCTTTAGCACTATGGTAATGTCATATGCTATTGTCAATGCTACATACCAATGAATTATACCCATGATAACGCAGTCTACTTGGCCTGTGTTGGACCAATACTGGCCCAGTCACCTGCGTTATTCTGGACAGGTTCGACTGAGCTTATTTTCGCTTGTTCTATCATCGATGCAGGTTGAACCGACCTTTGCCATATCTCCCAAAACAGAATGATTCAAATGTTACTGATGATGTCACTTTCAGATGGCATATTCGCAGAGCACCAGAACTCAATCAACGAGAGATCGTCGTTATGGAGACATAACACGAACCACTATGACCTCCGACCTTTAGTGTTGTCAATTATCCGGTCTGCTGGCGGATATTGTCAATCCAACCTCCTCGTCATCTTCGTGGCCAATTTAATCTGTCAGAACCCGCTATAATATTTCGCCATAAAGATCGTAGCTAGCTCTGACTATTACAGTTCTCGCCAAGATTTTTATTTTGGGGAACTATTCGGATCCCTTTTGTAAGCTATTCTTATAACGGTATCACTCTAAGTTGGTGCTATTTACGGAACCAGTAACTTTAAGCAACATATATACAGCTTTTTAAAATTAGAACAGACCTTCCTTGAATACTTTTCTAAAGAAATCTTAACGACAGTACGGCTGTAGAGTGGTTAATCTGACCAATAGTAACAGATGGAAGCCAGTGATCAGACGGAATAACTCAACCAGCGTCGGGATGTGACCCGCGAAGAAACAATATTGCCTAATGAATTGATGCGATCTCTCGCAGGCAATGTGCTATAGTGGTTCTAGAGCAATGTCTGAAAATGATTTGATAGCAATTGATTCCATCTCCACTCCACCGCGCCCTCCAATGCCACAATCGGTGCCAGCTCAGCAATAACACGCCACATGGTATTAGTTGATGAAGATGACGATGTTGTTGCTGGTCGGGGCGGGTGGTGGCGCCGCTGGAGACACAGAATATGCTGAAAATTTAGACTTAATTCACTTGATTAAGTGCTTGAATACAGCATTATGCGGAGGTTATTTTTCAGATTGGCCTCTAAGAATAATTTTCTGTAGTGATACAAGTTAACTTATAATTTGTTGTCCAGTATAAAAACAGAATGCATGATCGTTAGGAAATAGAAATAAAATGAATTTTAGGTCAGACAAATTTGCTCCTTCAGGTGATCGTTCTCAGCACAAAATCGTTCCCGCCCGGCCGCACACACGGCCGCACGCACGCACGCACGCACGCACGCACGCGCACACGCGTGCACGCACGCACACCTTGTTTCCGCAGTCCAGCCATGAGCATAAGTGGGTACCGGTGTAAAAGCTTGGTCGGGTACCCGTAATGGATTGGAATACGACTATTCGTGTTATGGGCTGTACAGAGCAACCAAGCGAATAATTTCTACGCGACATCCATCCATTCTAAGCTTTCGTCAAAGACAAGTAGTATATATAAAGTCATGTCCCATGCTAATTAACTGAAGTCATTTAGAGCATATAATGGCATGGGAAATATTTTCTATTTCCATAAAGATATTCAATTTACAATTGAAGGATATGGGAGCGCATTGGCGAGGGACTGCATCTGTTGTCATTGGCAGTGGTATGCTAGAGGATATAACATTATTTACATTAGAAATCCTGCTTTTTAAATTAAAAAAAGGAATCGGGATTAAGTGGGCCTAGCTAATTGCATATAGTTATTGGCTATAATAGATATAACGACATTCTGATTATGGTTTATATGTCTTCGCATACTGCTCTCTCCATTGACATTCCTTGGGAAAAAGCAGACTTCCTAAACAAACATCTGCTATTTAATACGGATTTTTTCACCTAGACCAAAATAACAACCCGTCGTAGCACTAGAGTACGTTCTAATGCGTTTCATATGTACCCACTAAATGAGTGGGTGCGTTCAAAAGCTTGCGATTCCTATTTGACCAATACACGAACGGATTCGTTTGAAAACCTTTCCGTTAAGGCGGTATTGTATATAGTTTCTGAGCGTATTAGCATATTAGGTGTAAGCTATAGGAGAATGAAATGTCCGAGTTTTACATTAACGCATAAAACCCCGAATTCCCAGAATTTCATTTTAAAGCGAATTATAAATGTAAGATGTTGACAATTTTGAAACTAACTTGACTGGGAGCTGTTCAAGATGTTCAACATAATAATGATAAAATTATAAAGAATATTTTGAGGCTCGGTCTTTCGGGTGCAAGGGTTAAATCATGTTCGCACCTGTGTTTATTCATCACCGAGTGTATGGTCGAAATCTACCTTTCATATATTTTCTCATAAATCGGTGAATTGTCTTATCTCGCTAGCTATAGTTCATACCCATGTCACCCAATCGAAGAATTTTATTGATGTAGGATGTTGCTCTTAATTCCAGCAGCACATTTCAGCAACATGGCCCTCAAAATTATCAGCATATGTCAAGCATCGTGTCCATCAGGAGGGTTAAAACTTACCTTATTGACACAAGAAAATAGTATCTACAATAATATCCAACATAGGAGCCGTCATGTCATAGACGTGTGTTAGGATAGGATAATATTAATTATTATTCATAGTGACTTCTTTTCATCCGGGTACTTAACATTTTCTCTCCTTTGCCATTGATATGCTAATGATCAATTCGATAAATATCAATATTCTATGTTTCAATAAAATACAAGATCTAATTCAGATAAATGAAAGTATATATTGTTTTGCGCAACGTGTCATTGGGTTATATCGTCCGAAGATGGTCGAAACATCCTGGAGTCTTGTGAATCATGCGCGCTAAGAAGAAAATCGACGACGACGACGACGACGACGACGACGACGACGATGACGATGTGTGCGGATGAGGTGGAATCTCAAGATGCTAGTTGTTTGACACTTAAACTGTGTATGCCTTCTCCTCTCTCTTATCTTCTAAGTATGCGATTCTCTCAATTCCATTTGTAGATTCTAGTTCAAGAAGATACATCCGGGCACCGCTACTAGAATCTTATGATAAAGGATAACTATGTCAGACGATTATTACTGAAATCCCTACTAACCTCGCAAGACAGTGCATCGTTTGGTTTCCTAGCATGCAGGCAAATATCTTAGAAAACCAGCCGATGCTTCGTGTTGTGAGTATCGCAACAACTTTCATATTTACGTAGGTACCAAAGAGAGAAGGCGCAAATACTCAGTCAACCACTGCCGATGACGGTGGCGACGGACATGTTTACTTTCTATTAGTCGCGGTGTGTATCGTTCGCGCGATTCATTACCAACAACGTTTATTTATTTGTTTTGACGGTTTTGATTGAAAACTACACGCGGCTAAGATAAAAGAGATCTCCGTATTGAATTTCGACCGTCTCATTAAACGGCGACTCGGTCGAACAATGGCCGTCGAAGACGCCGCGAGTAGAAAAATCGAACACAGACAAGAAATCCAAATATTACGACAGGCTTCGAGGTTGCCTAGTCAAGTTTCTCCATCCAAATTGTCGTGTGATTACATACTATTAGTGCTGTTAGTGCCAATCGGCAAATCGCCCGCTTTTCGACAGGTCGCAATTGTGCACCAGCCTCGAGGAAATATTTACGACAAACGGAAAGTGGCGATAGGCCACGAAGACGATAATTGGACACGTGGAATGGCCGTCGCTAAATACTCATGAGTTTGTGCGATATTTTGCGTTTATCTGTAATTTTCTATTAATCGTCGGCATTTGAAAAGTTTCCAATAATGCGTTGTTAGCGAGCAAACGGAAATAGAAAAAGGCGGTCTCCACGCTCAAGACGGTGTCCACGTAATTAGCGGTACAGAGATCACGTGTCTGATGACGTCATTTAAATCATTCACCTCCCTTGCCACCCTGTGATTAATGAAGAGGATTGATGAATAAATAATTGAATTCAACGACACCATAGCTATCGTAGCAGATTCAGATTCAGATTTCAGATTCATATTCAGTAGCAGTCACGTTGTCGTCGCCACCATCCTCCATGTTAGACTTTTTTTCACCGTTTACAGACTTCTTGACAACCTTGATGTCATGTCTATCATATAGACGTGCAGATACACAATCATTTTAATCAGCTACCTGTATATGCTATCAATAATATAGCCCAGAAATAACTGTACATATTTTCAAAGCAAAATAAAATGCACTGGTGAATATTTTCAACACACTTGACCCGAGGCAGCAATGTTTTACAATCCAATTATGTCCAATATATTCAAATGAACATTTTTACATCGTGTTCAAGATTGTACTAACAAACATGTTTCTGTGTGTGTGAGAGAGATAGAGGAGAGAGAGAGAGAGAGAGAGAGAGGGGGGGGGGTGAGAGAGGGAGAGAGAGAGAGAGATATGGGGGTGGGGTGGGGAGGAGGAAGGGAGGGGGGGAGGTGGAGAGAGAGGGAGAACTAAAAGATGTCGTAATATAAAGGCGTGTGCTAAATTTATTGGTTCCACCTTCTTGTGATCCAGAGTTATGGTAAAAAATGTGCGGCTATGCGCATCTTGACCCCGTGACCTTGATATTTGATTCGCTGTCCGGAAACTCATAGAACTATAATAAGAATGCATGTGTAAAGTTTGGTGGTTCTGTCTACATGCATTCCCTATGCCTAGATAATGTGTATTTTCGGGATGCACTTAGTGACCTCTTAATCTAGATATTTGACTGTTTGACCTCAAACTCATTTAGTATCTGTAGCCATCAGCTGCCATCTACAATGAGAATCTATATAGCAAATTTGATGCTTCTACCTTCCTGGTCTCAAGAGATATTGATCGGATAAACAGACAGACAAACAGGCAAACAACAAAACAGATGGAACCAACCACAATACTCACGCCTATGACCGCCGCGTATTAGTAATGAGAATAATAATAATAATAATAATAATAATAATAATAATAATAATAATAATAATAATAATAATAATAATAATAATAATAATTAAACTGATTGTTTACTGATGTTTATTTGTCCACCGGATAATTATCTATTCATCCTGTACATAGTCTAATTATCAAATCGTGATTGGTACGTAGTGTAATTTATATAGCTGTTCTATAAGGGCCTCGAGTAGTCCAGGACACTGACGATGAACCCTCCTTAAATAAGATTGTTATTATTATTTTTTTTTTAATGATATATGGCCGTGGTCAATGTCGCATTATTCGCATCACGCTCAAACTTAAAACATATAAGCTATTGCTGAACTGTACTGTAATGAACCTTTCCATTTTAGCTATGCCCCGCTCATCACTAGCTATGCCCCACCCACACCTCGCCGTGTTCGGATTGATTGATTCCCGAATGCCCTAGCTATCAATTTCCTGAAAGCTATACAGGGAATCTGTTAAATATTTTGTAACTAATTTGACTGGGTGCTGTTGCTGCCTATGGCAGCAACAGCGCGCAGTCAAATTAGTTTCAAAATATTCAACAAAATATTTATTAAATAGTAAAAGCAAACAATTTGTACAACAACGCATAGACCGTCTTCAAATATGCGTTCGTGACGTACTTATCGACATCATTCATGACATCATTCATTATGATGTCATTGTACACGTCATGCAGTTCATTATGACGTCATATGATTGGTGGGTACTCTGGAAAGGTGAATTATATTTAGTCCCCATCTGCGAACAAAATTTGTTTCCAACACAATTTTTCCCCCACACATCATGTCTACATTTCTTAAGTCAGACTTATATATTGCGATTTTTGGCAAAGATCCGACCACGGCACGACTCAGCTACGATCTAGGCCATTTTAAGAGAATCATAGACAAGCCGTGGTATGGCATTAACGCTGATTTAGAATATGAATCCCCGTATATAGTTACTGAGCTGACAGTGAAATACAGAGTGACATGCAGTGAAAATAATTTGCGCGTGGCATCGAAATGTGTCACCTTCAAATTCTTGTAATTAATGCGCAAGCGCGATGTTGACCGTAAGGCATTCAGAACGGTCGTAACGATGGTAAGCCTTGTACACACACGATTAGAGTACTGCTTTGTTAAGATGTTCTCTACGACAGCTTACGACTATGTCGGAAATCTTGGCATGTCAAAACCTTCCCGATTCCGTTACGACTCTTCGGATTTGGTTATTTCTTCAAAATCGTGCCATCGTCGTACATTAGAACCATGTACATAATACGACCAGACTAAAATTGTTTCACGGCTTTCTTTACCTCGCCGGGATGTGGTCGGATCTTAGTCAAATATCGCAATATGTAATTCCGCCTTCAGACTATTGGCTAATTAACCGCTTGATGGTGAAATCGGTCAAAGCCGGCCGCTGCAGTGGTCTTGAAGAATGTCCATTTATAGGCCAAGAGAATGCAATTTTTGAAGATTTGCCACTAGAATGACTGGCTCGGTTACCGAGCCAGGCATTTTAGTGGTACATTTTCAAAAATAAATTTTTCTTGCCCTACAAGAGAACATTCAATAAGGAAATGTTTTGAATTTCTTGAAAGGGTTAGTACAACTCAATGAGGCCAAAAGGGTTGTAGTGAAATATACAGTCCCGTCATCAATCCACCATGGCTTGGACCTGTCAAATCATCTGTCCAGGTTTTGTTATTTATTATCGAATGCTTCCTGGATTAAGATGGAGGCAATCCAGTTTTAGCTATGTCCGCCCATCTTTAGCTAAGCTCCACCCACACCTCTCCGGTATTGGGATCGATCGATCCCTGAACTCTCTGATGATCAGTTTCCAAAAAGCTATACAGGTAAGCTGCTGATTATTTTGAAACTAAGTTGTGTGTGTGTTGTTGTTGCCTATGGAAGCAGCGGCGCCTAGTCAAATAAGTTTCAAAATACTCAACAGCATATTTATTAGATAGTAAATATATACAATTCGCACAACAACGCTTAGTTCGTCATCAATTAAGATAGGTATGTTATTCATGACGTAATTCATCATGGCCTACACATCACGTAATTGATTATGACGTCATATATTCGTTGGATAAACTGGAATCCTCCATTGCCGAACATGGCCTGACCGTTACAGTAATGGCAAGTTCACCGCCAGGCCATTTAAATGATAACAAAAATTCTAGCATGATTATCAAGAATCTTTTAAATAATGATCAGATAATGTATTTGTTTAATTAATGATTTTAAACATTGTGAGATTTGATGAAAAGTTGCGAGTGTAATGGAAGAGGGTGGAAAACCAAGTAAAACCTCGAAATAGTTGGATTAATATGCTGCATGACCCTAAAGAAATTGCAAGAAAATGTTTTCTGTATAATAAGGGCTGGAGAAGAACGTATTAAAACTTGGCCGAAATCGGACCACCGGCAAGGTCTAAATCTGGCACGAAATAGATGGCTACCAATGTTTTTAAAAGCGGCTAAAGTCTACTCATATCTGATGAATTCAACAATTTCTCATCACTTAAGTGTGAACATTATATACTCATGCTATTGCTAAAGGTATAATTCTTGAAGGTGACAGAAGTGTTCCATGGAGTGAGCTTGTTCTTATTCTTCAGATATTTTCCATAAATATGGAACGATATTCTCTGAACTTGGGTGGAAGTGTGCGCGTGGGCTTCCAAAGACGTATCTTAATTTTGGGGTCAAAAGCTACCGTGCATTAGCTTTCAGCAACATTGTTTTCAAAATGGACACTTTTGAAATACTTTTTTTCCAATAATTCTGGCTCTACATGAACGATCTTCTCCAAACTCAGGTTTATGTCCGTCCGGAAGACGTGTACTAATATTGGGATCAAAACCTAAGGCGCAACCGCAGTATCCTTTCGCAACATGTTTCCGATATATAGGCTTTTAACGTCACGGCGGTGCGATTAAAAGTATAATGAACGTCATGGTTACGATATTGGACAAATTTGTCCTTGTTTAGTAATCCTAAGTAGAATATCGCAAATGTGTGGTTCTGCAAGTTCTCTTTCAAAAATCCGTTTATCCAAAGTTTAATAATGCGATAAGAAGATATATGACGGTATAACGTTGTGAGAATTTCCAGGAAACCATTGGAAACCGATCATAGCGCTAGACATCCGAGTCTAAGCCACTAATGAAATGCAATGATAAAAAACGGAATTAGATAACAAATATAGATTTTTATGTTGCGAAGTTTAGAAACTGAAATAGGCGGTGACCGAGTAGTATGGAACTCGAATTAACCCTTTTATGACCAAGTTTTGTCAAAAAATCAAAGTATTTGCTTGGTGAATGTCCATTAGCAGGCCAAGAGAAGACTATTTTTTTAATTTACCACTGGAATGACTGGCTCAGTTACCGAGCCAGTTATTCCAGTGGTAAATTAAAAAAAATAACCTTCATTTTGTTTTGCAAATGGACATTCCTCAAGACGCCTGCAAAAGCCAGTTTGGGCCGGCTTCGTCATGAAAGGGTTAAAGCTATCATAAGCCGTTAAGATCACCATATTAGGCTCAAAATTCTCCAAGTCCAAGATCTGGTACGAACAGCCGTCTCCGCAATCTTTAGCGAGTTGTGTCGTCAACATACCCATTAGAACCGATATACAAGGCAGACTAAAAATCTTAGCTTGGTGCACATGGACCAATACTGAACACGATATCAGCACGCCGTTGGTCAACGGTGCAGGGGATAAATGGGTGTGCCGATATCTAATTAAATACTGGTTTCCACGCCACTGGTAAATGGCACAAATTGGGTATTGGTGCATTATGATGACACCACCAGAGTGAAGAATAGCATAACTTATTATACCATCTGTGTAGGTTTAACCCGCATCAAAAATGCACTTTTGTTGATTATGAATTTTTCACTAAGATGAAAATATCTACATAACGGCTCAACCTATCAGTCATCTATATGACGTCATAATCAACAACATCATATGTAGGCTGACGTCACAAACAATTGCGTTATGAATGGCATACATGCGATACGTTTGGATACGTTATCGGGTACTCCCACTAAAGGTATCACGTGGCTGGCTTGTTTACCTGTCTACGCATGCGCGCGCGGTTACTCTCGGTATCGAGTAGAATTTGTACCACGTGATGCCGTTATCCGATTATACTCTCAGGCGTTCGGATAGTCTATCTGGGTAAGCGGGGTACCTCAATAACATATCTGGACTTAAGTCTGTCATAAACGCTTAATAGTCCGTCAAGTTATACGAATTGTATGTCTCTAGCCGACTATTTAATAAACATTCTGTTGAATAATTTGAAACTAATTTCACTATGCGTTGTTGCTACCATAGGCTTATCTGTATAGTCTCTTTTGGAATTTGAGATTTAGGGAGTTCAGAGTTCGATCGATCCAAACATGGACAAATCCTGGGCGATGGATGGATGGATGGATGGATGGACGGACGGACGGACGGACGGACGGACGGACGGACGGACGGACGGACGGGCGGGCGGGCGGGCGGGCGGGCGGGCGGGCGGGCGGGCGGGCGGGCGGGCGGGCGGGCGGGCGGGCGGGCGGGCGGACGGACGGACGGACGGACGGAAGGAATGGATGGATGGATGGATGGATGGATGGATGGATGGATGGATGGATGGATGGATGGATGGATGGATGGATGGATGGATGGATGGATGGATGGATGGATGGATGGATGGATGGATGGATGGATGGATGGATGGATGGATGGATGGATGGATGGATGGATGGATGGATGGATGGATGGATGGATGGATGGATGGATGGATGGATGGATGGATGGATGGATGGATGGATGGATGGATGGATGGATGGATGGATGGATGGATGGATGGATGGATGGATGGATGGATGGATGGATGGATGGATGGATGGATGGATGGATGGATGGATGGATGGATGGATGGATGGATGGATGGATGGATGGATGGATGGATGGATGGATGGATGGATGGATGGATGGATGGATGGATGGATGGATGGATGGATGGATGGATGGATGGATGGATGGATGGATGGATGGATGGATGGATGGATGGATGGATGGATGGATGGATGGATGGATGGATGGATGGATGGATGGATGGATGGATGGATGGATGGATGGATGGATGGATGGATGGATGGATGGATGGATGGATGGATGGATGGATGGATGGATGGATGGATGGATGGATGGATGGATGGATGGATGGATGGATGGATGGATGGATGGATGGATGGATGGATGGATGGATGGATGGATGGATGGATGGATGGATGGATGGATGGATGGATGGATGGATGGATGGATGGATGGATGGATGGATGGATGGATGGATGGATGGATGGATGGATGGATGGATGGATGGATGGAAGGAAGGAATGGATGGATGGATGGATGGATGGATGGATGGATGGATGGACATAGCTAAAACTTGGTTCATCTATTCTGTAAATGGGTATGGTTGAGGATATGCTAATATTAGCCATATTGTCAAGACTGATATTGTCTATAGAATATTCCATAAAATGATCCTTAGGCTATCTGCATCAAGCCATATTTGATGTCACAGTTACCTTTAGGGGAGGCAGATCTGGTGTCTGGTATCCAATGTCAGAATTACAGTTGCTCAATCCTCCTCCTGTGCGTTTTCTGGCAGCAGTAACCCGCAGGAAGATGGAAGGTGGCAGTCTGCTCTGGATGGGTGGGTGGGTGGGTTGGTGGGCTGGTGGATGGATGGATGGATGGATGGATGGATGGATGGATGGATGGACGGACGGACGGACGGACGGACGGACGGGCGGGCGGGCGGGCGGGCGGGCGGGCGGGCGGGCGGGCGGACGGACGGACGGACGGATGGATGGATGGGTGGGTGGGTGGGTGGGTGGGTGGAGGTGGATGGGGTGGGGCGGGGATGGGGGGGGTGGGGGTGGATGGATGGATGGAAGAACCATGATCTGTTAGTCAGGGGCTAATAAAGGGATTTATTTTGGGCATCTGTTTTTTAGCTATACCATAAATGACGCAATTCTTAAATCAGAGTTTACATAATTGCTGACTAAAACGTAGCAGAAGATGATATTTGATAATAAACATGTTATATCTACTCAGTTTTCCATATTATTAGGGTATTTATTACCATTTTAGTCATTTATGACACAGTTTTCTCGAGTTTGGGCGCCAAAATTGTACTACCACAGTAGGTAGTCGTAATTGGGCTGTATAATCCCCTGCTAGGAATGTGTTACTGACGGGACATTCCAAACGAGCACTGTTAACATAATGCTTTAATAGTTGTAATTAATTATTAGAATATTCGACGCCTCATTAAAATGTAAAATTCATCAGCATCAGGGTCAGACCTACGACTGCTTTGATGACAGGCTGGTCGATAGTGACTAGTGAAGTCTTTTAATCTGTGAGAGTGCAAATTGATTTCGCCAAATTGTGTCTTGCTGCCATTTAATTGTATCCGGCAAAGTTTCTCCTCTCACCAGGGTCCATTTCCGGTCTCGGATGAGAGGCGCGATTCGATTGGTCGAAACACGTCAAAAGGAGTTTCCGGACTTGCGCTGAAGCGAGACGTCCACAGCACATGTGTGGAGCGCCGATGGCCTTTGAGCGAAATGGCGGAAAAGCGATTTGGCCATAACCGAGTGACTGGCGGATTTGGGTGAGCGGATATGCCGGCATGGACGCTTGAAGGTCGATTATTTTTACCATGAGTAGCGAGACAGAGTCTGAGCTCTGACGATTGCCAAAGTGAAGATATGGTCCATCATATTTCACTAATGCATAGCGACGATGACACATCGCCAACAGAACAACAAATACCAAACATCACCCTCCCACCCCGCCCACTCAGCTTAATCATTGAAAGCGACGCTTTCTGTATTTTATCCAAGTAAAGAATAGAAGTGTCACCGTTAGTCTTCCTAGAAAAATAACTAATGAATGTACGGATTCGATATGTCACTTACATATCTGACGTCATTATTAAAATGCGTCATTCATGAGTTGGCTGACGTCACAAATCAAAATGAGGCATGTACGTCACGAAGCTGAAAAGGTCGGCCACGAAAGTGGTCGACTTGTATGTCCTTGGTGATTTACAACTTTAATAAACATTATGTCGAATATTTTGAAACTAATTTACCTGGAAACTGTTGCTAATATATGCACAACAGGTTACCGTTAAATTAGTTCCAAAATATTCAACAGCTTATATGTGTAGATACTTTGAAATAATTTAGATTCTGGGAATTTCATGTTTCGATTTCAACACGCGTAAAGAAGTGGGCGTAGCCTAGGTGGAAATGGGCGGGGTCTATCTAGACATTGATTCTTCTAGTACGCTGTAGATTTCGGCACACTCTAGAGGCAGGCTCGGGGATATATAATATGTCCTTCATTTAACCCCTCGTGTATCAACCGCGCCTCAAATCATTTAATTTGTCAAGAGTTTTCAAGCAAATTGAAATTTTTGCTCAGTAAATGAGCATTTGCTGGCCAAGGGAAGACTGTTTTTGTAAGTTTTTAACTGGAAAATCGTTTTAAAAGACGTTTTTACCGGTTTGACAATTAAAGGGTTACGGCTCAAGAAAATCTAAATTTTTTATTATTCATTGTCTATTTGCAGCCAAGAGAAGACTATTTTTTGAAAATTTACCGCTGAATGACTGGCTCAGTAACCGAGCCAGTCATTCAGCGGTAAATTTTCAAAAATAGTCTTCTCTTAGCCTGCAAATAGACAGTCCTCGAGGCCACTGCAGAGGACGTATTGGCCGGTTTTACCATTATAAACCACAAGTTGACACAAGAGGGTTAATTATATATTATTGGCAGCGAGATAATGATCTGTCCACTCCACGACAGGTTATACGGTCCAAGAGCGATAACCCGTTGAAAAAATTAATTTTATCAATGACTTTTACTGAGTCAGAAACTATGATATAGTACAGAGGGGCCTGCCTGTATGTCACCTGCTGCTTTCTTCTTATAGAATACAAAACTAAGCTAACAGACTACAATTAAATGTTTGTATCAAAGTTTGTATTTACTTCAGCAAAAACCTAAGGTTCAAAGTTAGTTATTTGATAGTTTAACAAATATATATAATAACCACGGCAACAAAAGTTCGAAAATTACATTTTTTAAGAATGTCTAGATTAACTCATTCGTAGACTATTTTGCTTACGGCTTCACCAGTAGATAAAATGCGATGGAGTCTGTGTCAATGGAATAACGGCCATTCAAGACAGGTGGTAGGAACAACCACGATATTCGTGCCACCAAGTGGTGGCGCGAATATCATGTTTTTACTACCACCTTCTCGGATACGTTGCTCAATGTACCCAAGTGTTCCTTTCAGAAAACCTAGATACTATTCTGTTTCAAGCCACTGTTCCTCCCAAACTGTTGTCTTGAATTTTTATTTTAGCTATGACCCAAAACTAGTATAATCCGATCCGTCTGTCAGTCGGTCTGTCGATCTGTGTGTCTGCGCTACGTTTTACAGTTTTACTTTTCTGACGTCACCTCCGTCACAGGCATATAATGTCTAGCTAGTGAAGTGAGTGATTAGCCTGTATGTGTTGATGTTCCAGATTTAGTTGATTGTGTCCATGCAGAGATGACAATGGATTTTTCTAGTTTTAGCTTTGCCCCGCCCCCACCCCTGCTCGCAAAGCTCCATCCACACCTCCCTCGTGTTGTGGTCGATCGATCTCTGAACTCTTTGACTATTAATTTCCAGAAGACTATACGGGTAAGCTATTGAATATTTTTGAAATAATCTGACTGGGCGCTGTTCAACAGCAAGTTTATTAAATAGTAGAGACATACAATTCGTACAACGGGTCGGACTATTAAGAGTTAAAGACGGGTCAAATAGAATCATGTATGACGTATTGATTTTTACGTCATCCTACACCCTGCTTAACTGATTATGACGTAATATGACGTCCGATGATAGATAGATACTCTGGAAAGGTGAATTGATTAATAAGCCTCATACGATACATTGTTTATATATTTTTGCGCAAAACCCGAGATCAATATCAACTTTGCTTTAGGTACGAAATGGTTATTATCACCAGAAACCGTGTATGTTTTGTAATTAGGGGCATCTGTAATTTCTGGGGATGTACCAAATAAGCGAGGTCAGGCCTTAGGCCAATCATTACAATTTTCTTGCACGTTGAACTTGTCATAGTTTACTAATAAATTTAGCCAAGCCACCACCTTTACTAATGGACCTTTAAATCTTTAGCTATGCCCCGCCCATCACTAGCTAAGCTCCACCCACACCTCGCCGTGTTGGGACTGATTGATTCCCAATTGCCCTAGCTATCAATTTCCTGAAAACTATACAGGGAAGCTGTTGAATATTTTGTAACTAATTTGACTGGGCGTTGTTGCTGCCTATGGCAGCAACAGCGCCCAGTCAAATTAGTTTCAAAATATTCAACGTAAAATTTATTAAATAGTAAAGGCATACAATTTGTACAACAACGCATAGACCGTTTTCAAATATGCGTTCGTGATGTACTTATCGACATCATTCATAACGTCATCCATTATGATGTCATTCTACACATCACGTAGATGATTATGACGTCATATGATGGGTGCATAGTCTGGAAAGATGAATTGTCAGTGGTGGTCGCTCTGAACATCCGACATATCACTAAAGTACCTGACCTCAAAATCAAAATTGCTAGCTGACGTTAAAATCTCTGACTATATTTGGCTCAATGTCATAAATACGGGAGAATGATAAAGGAAGCGACACACCTGAATCCACGGACACCTGCTCTCAGCTTTAGTGATTCAAACCTTCTAGTCACGATGTAACATTGAGCCTACGGTATTTATTAACCAATGGATGAGTCTCAAATACGTGACTGCGCGTTAGCAGCCAGCACGTGTTGGTTGTCATTGATACAGCTACTGTGTACGCATGTGCGTGGTGTCAGAAGCCGAAGCAGCTTCCGGTGAGGGTTCTGGACGTGATCGTCAGCCTCCGTGGTTTTTGTCAAAGTATCAGATCACAGATTCAACAACCGCGACCACTGTTCTGTATGGAGTCTCGGAGACAAGCGATCGCTAGGAGTGTAATGTAATTACGGGTATCATTAAAGCCAATATTTTCCTTCATCTTAAATATCGAGAGATGGAGATTATAATATAACGATTTGCAGGCGCTTTATTTTGACACCTGTTGCCTATGCCGTGTCAGCCTTATTGACTATATGTTAATTATTATATTAGGATAATTGGATTGTGAATTTGATCTCCTATTCACCCTGTGGATTTTCCGCATCGCCTTTGTTCCGCGTTGATTTTTATCGCATTTCTACAATTGAAATCGAACATTCAGTCAGACATTCGTAGGCTTTTATGTCGTACACTATCAATAGAGTGTCCACATCATAGCATTCCCATACATTCTCGTCGTTGCAATAAAATAATTATATTCATTTTCATACACAGGTCGCATTGTCATTGGCATCATATCCACCACATTATGCGTGTTATTGTTACAACGTATCATCATCATCATCACCATCATCATCATCATCATCATCATCATCATCATCATCATCATCATCATCATCACAAGAGCGATGATGATTACTACTACCACTGCCGCCGTCGCCGTCATCGCTGCCACCACCGCATTCACCGACTCCACCACCACCGTCAGCTACACCACCACAGCCGCCAGCACCACAAGCACCACCACCGTCACCACCACCGCCGCCAACACCACGACCACCAACAACACCATCAGCAGCATCATCGTCAGCAACGCCATAAACAACAGCTTTAGGATCACGGTATCAAGTTAGAGGTAAAGGTAGCGGTTGTAGTCACAATAGCAGCAATGGCAGAAGCAGACGCAGCAACATCATGCCAACTTACGGACTGATCATCCATCAACACAATATACTCGTATGTGAGCATATGTGCATCTTTAACAATTCATATCTGCTATAGGTACATGTCCAAGCATATACGGTAACCAGCATTATGTATAATTCTTGGACGACGTGAACGCGTAACCACGCATATTGATTGCCGCATTGGCAGAATTCTCTCGTGTGCAGGTATCCCACATCACCCACCTTCCCCTCTTTACAGGTGCGTACTTTCCCACGGGATCGTCTAGCGAGTAAGGTTCATTGAATGGTCATCGCGCAACACCAATGTCCACTACGACTTGTACAGCCAGCGAACGTACTATAATACGCCTTTATATCAAGCTGTCTCGCCCGTTGTTCCTCCTTCTCTTTCTCTATAAAGGCCTAATTAAGCGTGATATTTCCTCAACGAACCCTGTGGTGTAGATTGTACGTCAAAGAAGCCTCATAGATTATTTTCTGCCAGCTTTCGAAGGGAGAGAAATGTGGAGTAGAGCGGGGTGGGTTAGATGGTGGGAATTTTTACTACTCCCACCCTGATACGTTAGGGAAGTCTTGGTTATGCGTGGATCTAGGCGTCTGACAAACAAGCACAATAGGAAGCCTACTTCCGGTAATATATATTGATAAAGGCTTTGGTGATGTTCTAGTCTGACTTCTAATTCTTGGCCAGACATTTGAAATACTAATCGACATTTCCAGTTTATCCCTCCATCATATGACGTCCTAACCAAATACGTGATGTGTGGGAAATCAATGACGTCGTGAATGACGTAGATAAGTACATCATGAAGGCAGAGTCGATGACGGGCTAAGCGTTGTTGTACGAATATTTACCACACCCACACTCTTTGCTATTTAAAAAACATGCTCTTGAATATTTTGAAACCAATTTGGCTGGGCACTGTTGCTGCCATAGGCAGAAATAGCATCCAATCAAATTAGTTTCAAAATATGTAAAAGCTTACCCGTATAGTGTTCTGAAAATTGATAATCAGGAACTTAAGGGATCTATCGATCCAAACACGAACCAGATGTGGGTGGAGCTTAGCTAGTGATGGGCGGAGCATAGCTAAAACTGGAAAGGTCCATTAATAACTTTGCAGACCAAGCGAAGAGTATTTTGAAAATTCTGCAGAAAAAATACATATCAGGTTTGCTAGCACGGACACACAAGGCAGCTCCAAACCGACTGATAAACACTGCACAAATTATATGGCAGAAGTGGAGGCCCTATGCCAAGATTTTATGCTATGGTGGAATGAGGTACATCAGCAAAGAAAGTTGTCTTCTTCACCAACCCATTATCAGCACTGCAGCTCTTCTAAGTGGTAAGGATTCTACTCTGCCTTTACCGGAGTCAGCAAGAGCTCTCAGCTCGGAAAGTGGTGTCATTCTCCAGTGGATACCAGCCCGTTATGGGATAGCTGGAGCTGACAAGTTAGCTAAAGAAGGACCCGACCAAGGACAGATGGATCGGGCAATCAGTTCTGATGAAATGCAACAGAACATCCAACTGATAAGACGCAAAGAAAGTCTCTGAAAGCTACACTCTGCAGCCTAACCCAAATGAATTAGACGGCTCTCTTTAGACAGAGAACAAGCCACAACAGGCTTAACTACCATCTGCACAAGCTGACGATTGTGGGAACGTCCTTTTGCAGTTATCAGAAAGCAGAGGAAGCAGCAGAATATTTTCTGCAGCATTGTGAGATCTTCAGTGATCCCAGGCAAAGCATATAGCCAGCCCATACAAGCCTCGAAGAAAGGCTGGGTTGGAGAAACTATAAAAACATCTTCCTTTGCTCTTTGGTCTGGGAAAACAATTTGATTGAATACGGCATGTGCTGGTGAACGCAAAGACGAAGAAAATTCAGCAAATTGACATTTCCAATGAGAAAATTGAAATATTCTGGAATAAATCTGATGGTTAAAGGGTTAAAGAACACGAGCTTATTTAATGTACCTTTCCGGGTTTAGCTATGCCCCGCCCATCCCTAGCTAAGCCCCACCCACACATCGCTCGTGTTGGGATCAATCGATCTCTGAACACACTGACTATCAATTTCCAAAAAAATACCCAGGTAAGCTGTTGAATATTTTTAAACTAATTTAACTGGGTGCTGTTGCTGCCTAAGGCCTCAATAGAATGTTTATTAAATAGCAAAGAATTACAAAGACATACACAATTCATACAGCGTGTCGGACTATTTGAGATTTTAAACGGTCAATGTGGAACCTTTTGTGACGTAATGATTGTGACGTCATCATACACGCGCTGAGCTGATTATGAGGTCATACGAGGTCAGATGAGGCCGGCCTAGTTAACGAAATTAATATTAATCGGGAAACATGAATGAATAACCGCGGAAGGGAATGTAATTAACAAAATATTTCTTCTTGACAATTTAGCCCTTACAAGGCAGACACAATTTCAGGACGTGGCTTGTACATGTGGTCGTATGGGGAACATAGCTTTCCAGTCCTTTTGGAAGCTATGGATTCGTAGATCAAAGATGCCCTTGACAAAAGTACTACGTATTATATAATGCAACCTGCGTACACTTGATGCTGTATAACTGTAACAGCTGGGCAGCTCCAAAGGCCGCTCTAGACAAACTTGATGCCTGCCACCACAAACATCTACATACCATTACTGGACACTGATGGTCAGCCAGCATAATTTCCAATGATGCACTATGCAAGATGTGCAATACATCGTCACTGTTTGTAAAAGTCGCCCAGCAATGTTTGGCCATGTGCTAAGGATGCCAGAAAAACACCAGCATAGGGAGCCTTGGAATTCGCCCTACTTGGAGCCAGAAGGTACAACCGGGAGAGGACGGCATTGCATAAATCTGCTAAGCATCTATCAGGTGACCTCACGAAAGCAGGACTCAATGCACTCGCATCAAGAACGGACCTGAGGGAGCTAAGAATTTCGGCCGAGGACAAGACACAGTGGGCAAAAGCGAAGAAGGACCTATTACAGCTGTATGAGGTTTCTACCGCAACATACGCAGAATGCAGTAATGATATATACATGTGTGATACATACCAGACAAGAGGGTAGAGTCACCTATTCCCTACCTAAGGTCATCAGCGACACTGACACTCGAATAGCATACAGGAAAGCCCTTGGGGAGCAAATTAGCTAGCATCAGTGTCAGCTCCGATCTAAACAAGGCTTTAACCAAAATACCTAAATATATGGACTCATCAACTACCAGCACCATAGAAGTTGTGAAAACAACAACAGAACTAGGTATGCTGTTGACCATGTAGTAGTAAAACTATCAGCAGAGCAGAAAGCACTGCTGCTACTTATCTATGAAAGTGGTCAAAGTGAAGGCCACACCAACCTACACAGGACGCAATGACATTCTGTGCTACATCAGTGAACACTTAAAAGATGTTGCTATTCAACAAGCTGACTACCTAGCAGATGGCATCCCTGCCATGGATGACTGTCACAAATTGATTCGTGCAGCCCGAGCCCTGAGAATTGCTGACTACTCGGCATTTAGCAGACGATAACGATATCTAGGAAAATATCGCGATATCATGAAATATCGTCTAGATGATTGGGCATCTGGTCTTTAGGATAGGGCGTATTTTAATACGTGTAATTATTGCCACGAAAACACAACCATGAAAATCCTGGCTCGTAGCACAAACAGATCATCTACAACATTACTGATGGCTTAAATTAATCTCAAATTCCAGCGTGAATATAAAGCATGCATAAACATTGTAGTAGTAGTAGTAGTAGCAGCAGCAGCAGCAGCAGCAGCAGCAGCAGCAGTAGTAGTAGTAGTAGTAGTAGTAGTAGTAGTAGTAGTAGTAGTAGTAGTAGTAGTAGTAGTAGTAGTAGTAGCAGCAGCAGGAGCAGCAGCAGCAGCAGCAGTAGTAGTAGTAGTAGTAGTAGTAGTAGTAGTAGTAGTAGTAGTAGTAGTAGTAGTAGTAGTAGTAGTAGTAGTACTATAAGTAGTAGTAGCAGTAGTAGTAGTAGTAGTAGTAGTAGTAGTAGTAGTAGTAGTAGTAGTAGTAGTAGTAGTAGTAGTAGTAGTAGTAGTAGTAGTAGTAGTAGTAGTAGTAGTAGTAGTAGTAGTAGTAGTGCTAGCCGCCACTCAGTCTTCATAAATCTATATATATAATATATTTTTTCTGGACTGACAAGGGAAAGGTGGAGGCAATTCGAGAATGGCTCAAGGAACAATTGACTGACCACGATGATGAGCACTTGCATCCGTTTACGATCACCCCATATCATTACTAACACCAATTGACCGTTCCAGTTTTAGCTATGCCCCCACCCACCTCCAGCTACGCTCCACCCACACTTCACCGTTTTCGGATTGATCGATCTCCGAATGCCCTAACTATCAATTTCCTGAAAACTATACAGGTAATCTGTTGAATATGTTGTAACTAATTTGACTGGCTGCTGTTGCTGCCTATGGCAGCAACAACGCCCAGTCAAATCAGTTTCAAAATATTCAACAGATTATTTATGATGTCATTCTACACGTCACGTAGTTGATTATGACGCCATGTGATGTGTGGATACAGTGGAAAGGTCTATTGAAACAGCAGACGATGGAAAGGCACTCAAAGCCCTATGAGACGAACGTGCATCCGGCCCTAATGGTAGAACCAATGAACTATTCAAACATGCAAGTATCATCATCTCAAAACCGACCAATCTAGACATTGCACACTATTTTTCAATCGATGTCGTAGGCACAGGCACACACTTATTGCCCTACTCAACATATGAAAATCCTATCCACTGCTACTCTATGCCGCATCAGCGAAAAGAATGACGACTTTTGATTCAGTCAAAGTGACTTTAAATGTAGTCACAACTGTGCAGAAATTGTACGGGCTCAATGCGGGAGTATGTCGGTAATCATGTCCAAACACTGTTTTTTCTGCTACACTGCTACAGCCTTGAAATCTGTGTAGGAAGATTCGACAAGATCACACGCAGTGGGTACGCTATAAATGCAGGGTTCCTATGATTAACAGGCAAGAATGGTCGATGTTTGAAGATGTTTGTCTTGAAATATTTATTCACATCCCAACAGAAGACTATTTGGAATTTTACCACTGGAATAATCGAGCCAAACATTTAAGTGGTAGCGTTTTGAAAATACTCTTCTCTTAGCTAACATATGGACATTTCTCAATTCTACTCCAGAAAGTCCAAATATTGTATAACCATTCTTTTGCTCAGATTAGATTCATAGGTTGACTTAGAAATCGGGATGTAGGCCATGTGCACAGGTTTCAATGATTAGAGCTATCTATAATACAATGATGTTATTTAAGGTTACTAAATATAAACACAAATTAAACATAAATTAAATATAAGATTATGTTTGGGTTTATGATTTACCTGAGTAGTCGGGATACCATTGTGGTTCGTGGTATTCATCATAGTTATAACCAGAGCCTGTAGTGATATACAATCGTTTGGAGTGTGGGTGCTCTAAGTTTGTAATTGTGTCTACCTAGCATTAGTTAACGGGAGGATTGAGATGAGCTGGTGGTGCCATGATAGTTGTGGTTGAGAGCAAAGTTTTAGAGTGGGCTTAAGTTGAAGGTTTTGCATGGTCACGATTACAGTTATTGCTGTAGTTTTATTCTATCTAGGACTAGGTAATGCAGTGTTTATAGTTTGGAATTTTAATTAGGCACGTTTAGAGTTATAGTTTTTCTGCTTGTCTTTCGCCTGGTGACAGGTTCTAATCAGTGTTACACTCCTACGGTTGAACTGGACTTATGCTAGGATGTGGGCTTAGCTACCATGATAACGCAGGCTACGGGCTCGGTATTGTCCCAGTACCAGCCCCGATCCATACATTACTAAGGTGTGGTTAGATCTAGTGTGATGGCGATGGAAGGTTTTAACAAGACCTACGAGTTACTGGTTTAAGCTTTATTAACCTTTAGAAGGCTGAATTCCCACAATTTCAATTTCAAGAAAGGAATACAGGCAAGCTGTTGCATATTTTGAAACTAATTTGTCAAATTAGCTTCAATGAATTCAAACCAATAATTCTCCCACTGTAGTTGATTTTTTCGTATTCACTCTTTATGGATCTATGGCTTAATATTAATATTGTTAAACCCGCTTGTGTTAACAGCGCCTCAAAGCCAGCAACATGCCGCTCATATCAACTTAGCCTTTAATGGTCAAGAATTCTCAAGAATTTAAAATCCATGCATATGCAAATGAACGTCCTCCAGTACATCTACAGATGCGGATTTTGGTCGGCGTGTTCATGAAAGGGTCAATGGTAAAAATTTCAAGTTTTTGCTTAGCCAGTGTCCATTTGCAGGCCAAGAGAAGAGCATTTAAAAAGAGATTTATCACTGGAATGACTGGTTCGGTCATCGAGCCAGTCATTCCTGCGGTAAATTTTCAAAAATATTCTCTCTTGGCCTGTAAAGTAGATATTATTCAAAACCGCTGCAGGGGTCGTTCTCCTGTCTGGCTTGCTCATTAAATGGTTAAGTGAACACAAGAAGGGTTCGTGCCCCGGTTATTGTCGGTAGTGTAGCTAGATCTAGCATTGTTAGATGTTGGGGTTAGAGTTAATGACATGGCTCGCGTTGTGGTTAACACTTAGGTTATGCCATATCTATGTGGGATAGAATTTTGATTTGTGTCGTAGTAGTTTAACGTTAGGCATGACATTTCGGTTAACGTTATGCTTTAGGTTTGGGATTTTGACATGGATCGATTATGTTATCTTGAATTAGGGTTATTGTGACAATGGTTAGTTGTGTTAACGACGAGTTAGTGCTTACTGATTAGTAGTCAGAAAGGCATGACCGTGGGCTCCCGTTTGGAAGTGGGACAGCTTCCCCAAGAAAATTGTCAAAATATACATTTTGAATGTACTCGTGCAAGGAGTACCGCATTGAATGGTCCAGGAAATGATTATCTCCAATACTCGTGATGTGAGATAGTTTCTCATAACATCTGATTTTCCCATAGACACCTAGAACCCCTCCTTCCACCTGTGAGAAGAGAGCAGTTCCTCATATATCCCGCAATGTGTGCTGTTAACAGGGAACCCACTCTACAATCTTGCAATCCCATTTTTATTAGAGTTGTGTTAATAGTTGTCTTACCGGTCAGTCTTTGTGTTAGTACTATCGTTTGGGATTTCCTTATAGAATGGATGGCATTATAATGATCGACCGGTAGGTTTATAGCAATACGTTACAATTTATATTCGTGTCCAGATTTGCCTTCGAGTCCACGTTTGAGTTTTGCTTGCTTTGGATATAGGCATTGGGTTGGCTTCGGTTTTGGCCTGGTTCAGATTCAGGGCTGTTAGCGGTTTTGGTGCGGTTTGTGAATGGGTTCCCTTTTTATTCATGTTTAATTACTGGCTATGGGTTTTCTGATAACGAAAGTTATTTGGCCAATACTGGGCCAATACTGCCAGGTATTAACCCAGTAACCTGTATTATCAGGGTTATGCATGGGTTGCGATTAGTATTATGGACTACGATTAAAGCCGTGACCGGTGTGCCAGTGATTGATTTGGCTTAGGAATTTAATAAATTCTACCTACGTTAAAAGAATAGATCAGAGATAATAATCAGAGTAGGTGGTTTTCTAGGGTTAGCGGTATGGTTATTATTTGAGCTGGATGCATGCTTACTCTGATGTATAGAGGTGTACCTTGTGCTCGAGCCATTAAGGCTATATTACGGCTATGACTATGGACGTGACTACTCCCTGATAGCGCGTGTTACTAACCCACTACCTTGCCAATGCTGGGCCGCATTGATCTGGTATTGGCTAGTACCGGCCCAGTAACACGCGTTATCAACGTATCTATTTTACCCCTGATTGAAGGAAGCTAATAATATGTTATCGGCGTCATTATTAGGGCCATGTTTTAGTGACAGGTTGGATTGGGATTAAAGCTGGGATTAATGTCATGTTTAGACTAGATCCGGAGTCACGATCCCTTAATTCCAGAACGATTCCAAAATGTTTCTTTAATGTCTCTGTATACATAGCCTTGGAATGCGCTGTACTTGACGCCAGCATCTAGAGATCTCGTGGATGGCGCACAAACCTGCTAAGTGTGCCACGTACGATCTAACAGAAGCGGGGCTTGGTACATGGAGGACCAGAAAGAACCTGATGGAGATAAGGACACTCGCTGAGGAGATGAAACAGTAGCTAAAGAAGGAATAATTGCTGATACAGTATGTTTACAAACTACCACAACCGCAGATCGCAGGACATCATCATATCTAGTTATTTTCAATCTGAAAATTGCTTTTAGATTCTATGATGAAAAGGCAGGGTTCATACACATTCTTGAAAATGGCATTCCACGCTTTTCCCCACCTTTTCCAGGTCTACTTTATCAATTTAGAGACCAATATTATGATGTATCCAATGATTATTCATTTAAAATCACCCAGAATGTGCAAGAAACTGTCGGATATAGTAGCGAAAATCGTCAAATTTTGAATATCATCTCTATTAATTTGCATCATAGATGACAATATTTCAATTTTACATACATTTTCTGAACCGTTAGCAGAAACTGTTCAATTTTCAATACTGTTCAAGACCTGGAAATGGGTTTCATATAAGTCCATAGGTGACCTACATTTCTAGACATTCCATACTTTTGTGAACGCTGAAAACGTTTCGTCGTTGTAGAAGAACGCCTCTGTTTGATAATATGCAGTAGGATTCGAGATTATTTATTCTTATAATCCATACACATGGATACGCCAATTGACATATAAAACTGTAACAATGTATACGCAAAATAGGTATAAACAAATATCTAAATCTCTATCAACATATTATACAAGAAATAATAGAAGGGCATAGGTTTAGTACAAATTGGCAGCAGTGGTTTAGTTGGCCTACAATCGGTATAAAAATAATAATAATAATAATAATAATAATAATAATAATAATAATAATATCCCAATACTTGTGATATAGATTAACCCCTCGTGTGTAAACTTAACCCTTTAATGGTCAAGTTGGTAAAAGACGACCTCTGCAATGATCTTGAGAAATGTCCATTTACAGGCTAAAAGAAGAATGTTGATGAAAATTTACCACTGGAATGACTGGCTCGGTAACCGAGCCAGTCATTCCAGTGGTATGTTTTCAAAAATACACTTCTTGGTCTGCAGTTGGACATTAGCTAAGCAGAAATTTGAATTTTTTTACCATTACACTTTTGATGAATGCCCATTTGAAGGATAACTGAAATCTATAGTTTTTGTAAATTTTCGTTTTAAATTTACAAAACTACTCTTTTTGGCTGCAAAAATCCAAAATTTCCTTGAAAGGTATTAGCAATTAACTGGTTATTTGAAATAAAGAGTATTTTGAGGGCTTTAACAATAACACTCCTAAAACAAAACAAGTTTGAATAAAGGGAAGTGGAATAGACAGTGGAATAGACAGTGGAATAGACAGTGGAATAGACAGTGGAATAGACAGTGGAATAGACAGTACAATGTAATGAAGGTTTTTAGTTCGCTAAGCAAAAACAAACCAGGGTGCTCTCTGAAACGATATTGCTGGAAGCCTCTGCTGTATAAAACAACTGCTTTCAGCAACGTCGTTGTACCATATTTACATTGAAATATGTGTATACTTCGTGTGTATCTAATCTACCATCGAAGTAGTAATGTATGGCCATACCATGGCGTCATTCCGTAATAAATAGTTCGTTTACTTCGCGTAGAAGTGTTTTACTTTCACCGCGAGTGTCGTAAATTGTTCACGTGACAATTTATCGTACCCATTTTCGATAATAAGACACGTGCCGTTGTGGGAGGATATATTTCCCCGAGGCGACATGTTTTCTTCAGGGGTGGCGAGTTCGCAGAGCTTTTTAAAATAAATGTGACGAAAAAGTAATAAACCACAATTTAATGTTGCACAAATACAGGAAATGGGGGCGGTAAAACATATGGATATTTCGGTTGTCATCAAAAGACGAATTTTCACTGAATTGCGAAACCACTAACACTAGGCAGATGGACTTGATGTAATGACATTCACTCCGCGCATCCTTTCTATTGAACTATTTCCATACGAATTAACCCTTTAACCCGTACAAGCTAAAACCAGCCAATGTTGGCTATTTTGACAGTAATCTGACTGGTAGATGCTGCTGCCGATGGCTCCAGTCAAATTCGTTTCAAAATGCGCAACACCTTTCCTGAATAGTTTTCTTGAGGTCGAGCAACTGGAATTTCGTGGGTTGAAGGGTTAAATAATATTACTGGTTGTCTGATAGCAATAACAAAACTAATAATTTTCATTTTATATATACATAGGAGTGGGTTTTTTGCTCCATGTCAGGAAATGTGGACTGGAATATGATTATGCATCTAATGATGAATGAATTCACTACCCCCTCAATATCGTTTCATCTATAAGGAGTGGGTCCTGTTATAGTTGGCGATCCCGCATTCAGTGACCTCTCCCCCCTGTGTCAACCCACCCACCTCACCCTCACCCACTGGCCATGATTATAGTTAATAATAAACGGGTTGAAAGCGTATGCGGTTACCCTGCTCAGTGCTCTAGTTCCGCTGTTAGAGTAGTGCCAAACTAATCAGGTTTACTACCCGAGTAGAACCACGTTCTCCAGCCCCCCCCCAACCTCCCACCCCCACACCACACCCCTGCCGCCGCTAAACCACAACGAGTAGCTCGGGTTCATACCCTGGAGTACCGAACTTGGTAAGCGCATAAACTCGCCATCTTTGGCCCATTGAACCGTGCTTGTAGCCAATGAACCAGGTGAACATACCATTGACGCACGTGGATATGCTTGGAGACAATGACCTACACGATGGCCAATGGCCCATATGTGAATATACATTTTGTGTTTGACATAAATGGCAAGCATGGCCAGGCTTTGCACCAATAAGCCACATTACTCCGATCTGAACCATTAATCGGCATCTCGAATCAGTGACCCGCGTCGCAAGCTTGGAACCAACCACTCAATAGTCAATTAGCAACGGATTTTAGAAACTCTATTTTCGAAATTAGTACTTCTGTTTTCGTGTGGTCATCTCCTACCCTAAACATAACATTGCAACCTACCATCACTTTTGAAACGATTAAGCCCCGATTTAACCTACACACCTGTTTAATTAATTAATAACAGGTACGCCTTTGATATGCCGTCAAATATGTTTCCTGCCCTTTTAGAATGTTGACAACTCGGTATGTAGGTTTTTGTGTAACTTTGTCAAATTTGTGATGTATGCTAATCCTGGTTTTTACCCACACCCCTCCCGACCACAGCGTTACGACTATCTAACCAGCACCCAGATACACCCGCAACGACATGCGACACACACACGCACGCAGGGACACACGCCCGCACGCCCGGCCGCACGCACGCACCTCTCACGCACGCACGCACGCACGCACGCACGCACGCACGCACGCACGCACGCACGCACGCACGCACGCACGCACGCACGCACGCACGCACGCACGCACGCACGCACGCACGCACGCACGCACGCACGCACACTGGCAGCCTTTGGAACCACACAATTTCATTAACCCAAGTTAGTCAAGAATATCAGAATATTTGTTCATGGATCGCGATTTGCAGGCCGAGAGGAGACAATTATTTGGAAATTTTAACACTGGAATGACTGTCTTCTTTATCGAGACAGTCATTCCAGAATTAAATTTACAAAAAGCGTATTCTTTTGGCCTGCAAATGGACATTCCTCAAGATTACTGTAGAGACTGGTTTTGCCGGGCTTCGCCGCGAGAGCGTTAAATCACGTCGCTCACATTAAAATTTAATATTCTTCAATTATAAAGAAATACACGCCTGCGAGCAATTATAGTTATGAATAAATCACTTATTCAAATCTTTTTTTAAATTGATAACAAGTTTTTCAAACAGAAAATTTAATATTCGTTATTTTGATGTAGCTCTGATGTAGGTATTATAAGCTGTATAGAAAATATTGAAAATAAATGACATGTCATTGCGGTCAGGTATATGGACAGAAAACGCTTAGACGACCACCCTAGAGAGCTCTGTGATGTGCTCATTAAACCGTGTGTCTCATTGCTCACGACCACCTGTATTAAAGACCCGCAATCTCGTGACTCCAAAGTGAACGGGTCTTCCCATACCTGTTTGTTCATGACATATTTGAAATGTGTTTGCCATTTCCTTGCTACTTTTGAACTTATACTGAAGACGATGTTGAGAATGAAAACTGTGATAACATCAGTAAAACGATGACCATAATGAAGCCGCTGACAGCGTTGCTGTCCTATCGGTCAACATGGGTGTGAGTGTGAGTGTGAGTGTGAGTGTGAGTGTGCGTGTGAGTGTGAGTGTGAGTGTGAGTGTGAGTGTGAGTGTGAGTGTGAGTGTGAGTGTGAGTGTGGGTGTAGGTGTGGATGTGATTGTTAGAGTGGCCGTGGGTGTGGGTGTGAGTGTGGGTGTGGGTGTGGGTGTGGGTGTGGGTGTGGGTGTGGGTGTGGGTGTGGGTGTGGGTGTGGGTGTGGGTGTGGGTGTGGGTGTGGGTGTGGGTGTGGGTGTGGGTGTGGGTGTGGGTGTGTGTGAGTGTGAGTGTGAGTCTGGATGTGAGTATGGGTGCAGGTAAAAATGTGAATGTGAATGTGAATGTGAGTCTGAGTCTGAGTCTGAGTCTGAGTCTGAGTCTGAGTCTGAGTCTGAATGTGAGTCTGAATGTGAGTCTGAATGTGAGTCTGAATGCGAGTGCGAGTGCGAGTGCGAGTGCGAGTGTGAGTGTGTGTGTGGGTGTGGGTGTGGGTGTGGGTGTGGGTGTGGGTGTGGGTGTGGGTGTGGGTGTGGGTGTGGGTGTCGGTGTGGGTGTGGGTGTGGGTGTGGGTGTGGATGGGTGTGGGTGTGGGTGTGGGTGTGGGTGTGGGTGTGGGTGTGGGTGTGGGTGTGGGTGTGGGTGTGGGTGTGGGTGTGGGTGGGTGTGGGTGTGGGTGCGGGTGCGTGTGTGTGGGGGGGGGGGGGATATGAGTATGAGTGTAAGTGTAAGTGTAAGTGTAAGTGTAAGTGTAAGTGTAAGTGTAAGTGTAAGTGTAAGTGTAAGTGTAAGTGTAAGTGTAAGTGTAAGTATAAGTGTAAGTGTAAGTGTAAATGTAAATGTAAATGTAAATGTAAATGTAAGTGTAAGTGTAAGTGTAAGTGTAAGTGTAGGTGTAGGTGTAGGTGTAGGTGTGAGTGTGGATGTGGATGTGGGTGTGGGTGTGGGTGTGGGTGTGGGTGTGGGTGTGGGTGTGACTGTGACTGTGAGTGAGTGAGTGAGTGAGTGAGTGAGTGAGCGTGCGTGCGTGCGTGCGTGCGTGCGTGCGTGCGTGCGTGCGTGCGGGCGGGCGGTTGAGTGTGGGTGTGGGTGTGGGTGTGGGTGTGGGTGTGGGTGTGGGTGTGGGTGTGGGTGTGGGTGCATTGGTGTTGGTGTTGGTGTTGGTGTTGGTGTTGGTGTTGGTGTTGGTGTTGGTGTTGGTGTTGGTGTGAAGGTGGGCGTGGGCCTTTGGCGTGGGCGTGAGCGTCGGCGTGGGCGTAGACGAGGACTTGTGCGGATGAGGATGCGGTAATAGATGCGGGTGCGGGTGTGGGTGTTGGTGACAGTAGTGGTGGTGGTGGCGGCGTCTGTAGTACGCAACTGATGAAGAAGACAATAATGCCGACGATGACGATATAGACGACTATTATAGCGGTGATGACGATGATAGTTCCAAGTGAAATCGTGACATATAGCCTATACAATAGCACTATTAACATTACTTTTACATTCTATTGATTGCTTTGTTAACAAAAGCCTTTGAATCGGCCGATGGTGTTAAACGCAAATTTCGTTCGCTTTCGGTTTCAAAATGTGCAATTAAGCAATTACATATTTTCATTAAGTCGTTGAAATATTATAGAAAAGCGTCGATGCGCATCGACAAACACATCGTTCGCGTCCCAATGTGGTTCAATTTCCATGTAGCTTACACAATGCAAGCACATCAACGTGTACCGGCGCCATTGTTACGGTGACAAATGGCCTGTAAAGCCAGCCAGGATAAACTCTTTGAATTAAACGATTTCAGGGGACGGAAGTGACAATACTATTGAATTATTTATGGCGTAGATTTGTCAAAGGGCTGATAACGAACGATAAATGACAGGTCGGTGTACGCACATATTACCCAGCATGCACTACGGCAAAGCGACCGAAGAGAGCCATATGCGCCAATAAAGTATAATTGGATCCTATTTGATCCAAGGTACCGATATCATTTCCGGTAGCTAGGTGTTGAAGGAGTGAGACTGCTATTTACGCGGCGCTAATATGGCGCACGTTTTACGGTTATTTCTACTGCACGGCGTCTACAAAGTGAAAGTGGGTGGACAGTAGACGTGGCAGAGGGTGGGTAGTAAAGGTAGCAGCGAGTGAGATGACCGGTAGACATATGTAAGAACTCGAAGCGATTACAAACATTAGACAAAACTCAATTATTTAAACTACATATTGCATTTACACGACATAAACCTAATCCATTTTTAGAGAACTAAATCTAATAGGATGACGTCATAATCAATTAAGTCATGAATTACGTAGATAAAGACGCCATGAACGCTTAATTGAAGACAAACTAAGCGTTCGTGTACGAGTTGTACTATTTAATAAACATGCTGTTGAATATTTTGAAACTAATTTGACGGGGCGCTGTTGTAAAATATCCAACATCTTACCTATATAGCTTTCTAAAACTTGATAGTCAGGGAATTCAGGGACCGATCGATTCCAACACGAGAGAGGTGTGGGTGCAGCATAGCTAGAAATAGACGGGGCATAACTAAAACTGGAAAGGTCCATTGAGTTATATAAGTGAACTCAAACTTGAGTCAACTTAATATAGGGTTTCCATTCTTTCATGTTAAGAGACAATACCCAACTACTTACTACTTACTCCTTCCCTTATTCCTTCCTGTATGCCTTCCATTCTGGCTACATTTACTCATTTTATCTTCATCACCTTTAGCATCTTTGTCTCTAATTTTATTGGTTAAATACTGTCATTCAGCTTAGCTGTAAAACCATGCATCATGCGTGACGAGTTCAGGTTGCATCAACAGATGAATCCCCTTGTAGCTGTGTCCCATCCATCGCTAGCTAAACTCTGCCCACGCTTTGTCCGTGTTGGGATCGACCGAACCCTGAGAATTCCCGTCAGTTCATACATTATAGCGGTATGGCGTTTGAACATTGCATGCTGGTCTTTGCTGGGTAAATTGCATTGAAATGCTCAAATATTCCTAGATCCCGTGAATATTGACCTCTACTTATTGGGACTCGAGGACTTTAACCCTTTCTTGACGTATCCTGCCAAAACCGGCCTACATAGTGGTATTAAGGTGTTCCCATTTCATGCCAAGAGAAGCCAATTTTTGAAAATTTACCACTGGAATGACTGGTTCGATAACCGAGCCAGTCATTCCAGTGGTAAATTTTCAAAAATTGGCTTCTCTTGGCATGAAAATGGACATTCAACAAGCACATGTTTTGATTTTTGGATCAAATTTAGTCATTAAAGAGTTAGGGAGATTAGAAATGTACAAACGCACTTACATGGTGAACAAATTCTTTTACTGATGAGGAGGAAAATGTGAACGAGTCAACAGGTGCAGATTAACTCTTTCCCGGTCAAGATTTGTCATGAAAATGCCATTATTGTTGCTTAGTAAATGTCGATTTACAGGCCAAGGAGAATACCATTTTTGAAAATTTAAAACGAAATAAATGTGTAGGTTATCGAGCCAGTAATTCCCGTGGAGAAATTTAAAAAAGTACCGTCTCTTGACTTGCAAATAAACAGTCTCCAAGACCACAGAAGAGTTTAAGAGATTATTATTTTAATATAAAGCGTTGCTGATATTGTGGATTCTGCATTATCCACAATTCCGGCGTTCACGTGGCCCGCAGATAAGTCCGTAAACCCGTCCGATCCTGTTCTAACCGTTAACATAATAATTTTCTTTATCACAAACCTATATTTACCAAGTCTACACCGACCTTATTTTTATTAAAACACAGACTCTAGGATAATGAGGAATTAATTCGCGTCGTGTAATTAATTCGTCAACATTAAAGATTTATTGAAATTTTAAACGTGGTAAATTTTCTCATTTCCTCAGCCGGATTACGAGTTTAGATTTGCTGATCTGGGGCAAGTATTTTTCAATCATTTAGTACCTGAACTTTCCCCGATAGCGCGTGATACACCCCTTAGTCGACATGTATATTACACAGAACGAGTCATTGAAACGTTATTAATCTCAATCCGCCTGTGATATTAACCCGTGCTTCTTGAACAGGTAGATGACGTGTAGTTTTTTATTGACGTTAATTAATCAGTTTTTGCATTCTGATATTCATTTCGAAGACGACAGTGTTGTAAAGCGTTGCTGCCCAAGACTGCAACATAGTAGCTATCACTGTTTTCGACATCTATACGCGGGCTTACATTAGTACAATACAGCTGGAAAATAATTTATTATGTTTAAAAAACTGAATTAAACATATAGCTGCATATTTTGAACATAATTGGATTGGAAGACATTGCTGCCTAAGGCAGCAATGTCTTCCAATCCATTTATGTTCAAATTATTTCAACATAATATTTCTTACAATGTATTCAAAATCGTTATAACTAACTAACGTTTTTCTGTTTTTTGTCTTAGAAACATTTTAGCTTATTTAATGAGATGTACTGTAGCCACAATTTATATATTAACTGAAGAAATAAGATGAATTGATATGATATGTTTACCTGTTAGTCAGGTTTCCCGCCCAATTGTGAATAATTACACCTAACGGTAACGCAAACATGCCCTTCTTAAGGACGGTATCCAGGACTTAGCGCTATTCCCGGTGAATTAAGATTGACCTGGGATTATGAGAGTTGTCGCGTGTCTGCTGTTTATAGATTATACGGATTATTTGGGTCTATGTACTGTCCTCGTCCGTGGAAATGTAAAGTAATTGGATGTGATGAAATGTGTCAGGGAAGGTTTTAGAAGAAAACCAAGTATCCTGAAGAGTTAATGGAATTTGCTAAAATAATAATAATCTAAGAGCATCATGTAAGGACTCGGAACCCCGTCTGCCATCACCCAAGTGGAAAATACCACGTGGGGTAAGACTATTCAATAGACGATAGAAGGGTCTGTTTCTAGCCAAGTCCTGCCCATTTCTAGCCAAGCCCCGCCCATTTCAGGCAAGCACCAGCCATTGTCTGCGTGAGTAATCTTTGCAACATGAAACTTATCACAGATGATTTATTCCGGACGACAACTATACAGATAACAACATCTATAGGCTACAAAGGTCACTGATGGGAATAATGATGAACGTTACCATGACAATGATGGTGGATGTGCGCATGAACATGCGGGAATTTCTAAATATATTACCAATATGTGCGTATGGATATTCGTACGTCCGACCGTACATCTAAGGGCGGGCCAAATCTTGATTGACTATAGCTAACTCCCTGCATGTGTGTATTTTACAGTCTAAAATGTCGTCAATAACAAATCAAACGTCCGCGTCTTGGTCTTCCTTAGACAATGGCGTTTGGATCTAAACAAACAGGCTTCCACCTGCCGGACGAGCTCCTAAATAAATGTCACGAGGCTGCAGTCGTGTCTCTCCGCCTGTTGCGCTAACTAGCGGATTGTCACGCTGTCCCCGCCTCAAGATGCAACATGGCAGCACATGATCTGTTCGTTGACCCTGAATTCAATGTTTGCTTCGTCAAGAAATTAATTTATTTGATCGTGTTAAGTTTCTTCCTCTCGTGTCGAGAGGTGGAGGGTGGAAGATTGTGTCCGTTACCGGAGAGGCACTGGTTGGTAGAGTTAGCCCTTCCCTTTCAAACTCGACAATGTCTATTTCAGGACATCCGTACATGTAAGTTGTTGAATATTTTGAAATGAATTTGTAGGCCCTTTGCTACTATATAGCTTCAATACATTATATTCAAAATACTATTTGTTAAATTGTAAATAGATTTCAGCATGTGGTCGGAGCGTGTTCAAAGAGTTACAATGGACCTTCCCGGTTTTGACGATGCCCCGCCCATCTCTAGCTAAGCTCCACCCACACCTCGCTCGTGTTGGGATCGATCGATCTCTGAACACCCTGACTATCAATTTCCAAAAAACTACACAGGTAAGTTGTTGAATATTTTGAAACTAATTTGACATGTTTATTAAATAACAAAGAAGTACAAAGACATACAATTCATACAACATGTCGGACTATTTGAGGTTTGATGACGGTCTATATGGAACCCTTTGTGACGTCATGATTGTGGTGTCATCATATGCGCGCTGAGCTGATTATGACGTCATACTAGGTCAGATGGTGGATGGATAGGCCTACTCTGGAAAGGTGGATTGCGACTATGTGAGCTAGGATTCCTTTACTGCCGACCGATGACATGGTATTATTTGCAAAGCCTTTGGCGCATTGTGTAAAGTACTGTCAAATCATCTCTTCTCTTAACATGTTTACTTTTGAATACAAGTGTCTCGATTTCAAGACAATTGCACCTCAAAGGTTTTGAATACTTTGAAACTAATTTGACTGGAACATGCTGCTGCCATAGGCCATAGCAGTCAGGGAAACCGTGCTATAGGGATCATATGGTATGTCTAGCTCGCAATAGGAGCAATCAGAGATGGCAGGCCCTCAGGCTTTATATTTTCTATTTAATAATTTTTTTAGATTCTTCGGATTTCTCGAAGTTATTTTTTCGGATCAAGGCTACTAACGTTCGTTTGAGGAGTACTATGTTCCTCATAGAACTGGCTTAGTGCATTTTCTAACGGCTATCAGGCGGGTATTGAATAGCATCTTGATCACCATGTAAGCGCATGTTACTGGGGCGGTACTGAACCAATACCAACCAAGTAGCCTGCGTTATCAAAACACCTTTACCATGCAGGGATGTAGGGACGTACTTGGATCTGGGGGAGGTGTGTGGTGTGTGTGCGTGCGTGCGTGAGGGCGTGCGTGTGTGTGTGCTGAAGCTTGGATGGAGCCAAAACCTACAGGGCGCTATGGTGATACACTATGGGAGAGGCAAAACCTGGGGGCTCTCGGCCCCCTTGCGCATCCCCACCCTGTTACAACGCCCACGTTTACATATAACCATGCGGGCATCTATAACTGCACAGCATCAGACGATTGTGTGTCTTGTCCTTGATGCACCAAAAGCTCCGGAACATTTCTTCTTTGAAACTTTGCATCCGACTTTCAGGAACTGTTTTCGATCTCTGAGAAAATCATGCGAGAGAACCTGTTTATTTCGCCTCTATGTACAAATTAAATATTTAAACAATAATATGATGCATCCATCCTTGCAATGAGTTTCCTTTAGCAATGTTGCTATACAAGTACATTTCATAAATAGGTTAAAATGGTTCCAAAACAAAAACAACAACTTGTTAGTTAGTACAATCTTGAACACGATGTACGAAATGTTCTGTTGAATTGGATTGGAAGACATTGCTGCCATAAGTTGTTTCATAGTTGTAGGCTACTATATATATAAAGGGAATGCTTAGCAACCGTGTCTAAGAGAATGTATAGCAACCGTGTCTAATGGAAGGTATAGCAAGTGTGCATAAGGAACGCATAGCAACCGTGTCTAAAGGAAGGTATAGCAACTGTGTCTAAGAGAAGGGATAGCAAGTACACTGTATAAGAGAACGCATGGCAATCGTGTCCAAGGGATCGCATAGCAACATCGTCTACGGGAATGAATAGCAACAGTCTCTAAAGTAACGCATAGCAATGGGCGGTTGCTATGCATTCCCTTCGACACGGTTGCTATGCATTCCCTTAGCCACGGTTGCTATGCGTTCTCTTAGACACGGTTGCTTTGTGTTCCCATATACAGGGTTGTTATGCGTTCCCTTAGACACCGTTGCTATGCGTTTCGTTAGAAACCGTTGCTATGGGTAAAGAGATTGCAAACAATCACTGTGTGGTTGATTTACAAAAGCAATCTACTTCATCATACAATCATTCAACAATATAGCAAAAGCAGAGATATTACGTCCTAGGGGATGCAACTCTTGTCGCGTATCCGAAATTGTATCCGGAACTCATCCATTTCGACTACGAGTAAATGGAGCTCCACTCTTCCACGTATTGAATTTGCGTTCTTATTTAAAATTAAGCCTGCACAGTCACACCAAAATGCTTGAAAATAAATTGTCAAAATTGTGTACTTTTAGAGTCTTAAATTGTAGAGCTAGCCCGTGTTCTCACTAGAGAGTTAATCTGGAATAACGGCATACTTCAGAAGCTAGAAATGGGCGAGTAATAGCTAGAAATGGGCGGGTAATAGCTAGAAATCGGCGAGTAATAGCTAGAAATGGGCGGGTAATAGCTAGAAATGGGCTGGTAATAGCTAGAAATGGGCAGGTAAGAGCTAGAAATGGGCAGGTAATATCTAGAAATGGGCAGGTACTAGCTAGAAATGGGCGGGTAATAGCTAGAAATGGGCGGGTAATAGCTAGAAATGGGCGGGTAATATCTAGAAATGGGCGGGTAATAGCTAGACATGGGCGGGTAATAGCTAGAAATTGGCGGGGAATAGCTAAATAGCTGGAAACATTAACCTGATTGTCGCGAGATATAATGGGTTGGAAGGGTAAAGCATTATAGTAATTACCTATAATTTCTTATACCACATATAAAAAGTTGTAAAAAATAATAAACAGATAAATAAAATTTAATAATGCTACTACAAATTCCTGGAATTCGTGGATAATTGTTTAACCATGGTTATAAACGTCGTGGCTTCATAGATTTATACCCGCGTACTGCACAACATAGCCTGCACAGTGCATTTTGGTATTTCCACCAACAACACAGATGTTCATGAAAGAATACACAAGACCTTGAATTTCTATGCGTGTTGTAATAATGAAATCATATACCATATCTATTTGACCCGTTTCTAGGTGAACGGTACGAGCAAACATCCCTGATTACAATATATTATAACTGATGTCCTGGTTTAAAGCGGCGTTAGAGGAAGCTGTTGCTGTCTACGACAGCAACAGCCTCCACCAACACCTCTTTAAGCCCGGACATCATCTAACATTTCACAAGCTCATACAGTGCATTCAATGGCAAAATTTATCCTACACATATAGAAATGTTTAGCAATTGACACGGACAAGCGGGTGGAATTTTTCTTCAAAGACTCCGCTTCGTATCTCATGATTATTATTTATTGCTTCAAGCATAAGCAACCATGGCTTCTTTTGAACCCACGTCTTCGCTTTGTAGCACCCCGTTTGATGCAAAAGCATCCCATTGTAGCAACAGATCGTCTCTTGTTAGCAACACCATTTCTTGCCGGCATGTCTTGAATAGACTTTCTAAATTTACAATCTTGCATTGTTAGATATTTTTTCAGCTTCCATATAATTGCGCGCGCTCTGGGAGTTGATTCCCTGTATCTAGGCTTGGCGATTGTTCAGGACAATGGAAAGATGTGGATTTCTTTATGGTACGGCAGGTATTATTCGCAGCAGATTAGATGGATGCCACTACTTGGGCGCAATGCGTGTGTGTTTGCAGCGGAAAGGCCAAGACAACCATGGAATGAAATTTGCTGAGAATCTCACCTAGCTCGGAGATAAAAAGAAAGAAAGGAATATTATTATGCGATCGAGTGCAATGTCACGATTTGAGTGGGAATGTTTTTGCATCGCAAGAAATATTGCGTACACTTTTAATGAATAAAGCCAGGATAATAGATTTAATATCCACTATTACCTCCCTTTCAGTGTCGTTTAAAGATACGAGACACAGGCTAGACAGTCATTGTAGACTGTTAGATATTTAGATTAATTGCGGATAAAACCAACGAGGATATCGTAACAATTTAATTTCATTTGTTTGTAATAGAATGCCACACTCATGTGCCGCCTTCAATAAAAATAAAAATTAAATTTTAAGTAAAAGAAAAAGAACGGATGAAGCCAATAGCCAACATTGATTACGCAACAACAAACACAACTATCTAATTCATGGCAAGAATCATATCCCTAGCACCAGACCTAACCACATCCCCAGCTACCGCCTCGCCCCACATCCCCAGCTCCATCCTAGCCTTCGGTCCATCATAGTTCGTGTAGTGAGTTGGTTGAATTTGAACCTGTCAGCTTTGTCATGGAATAATTAAAAGGAACATGCTCATATTTCCATACATGTGTCAACAAGATCTGAAACATTTGCCTATAAAATGGTATGATGAATATTTATTGAATCGCGCAGTAGCGGCATTGTGAAATTGTTAGTCAGCGCTATGGGCTGGTTTGAACGGACCTTTCCAGTTTTAGTTATGCCCGCGGCCCATCCCTAGTTAACATCCGCCTACACCTCGCTCGTGTTGGGATCGATCAATCTCTGAACTTCTTGACTACCAATTTCCAGAAAGCTATACAGGAAGTCCTGTTGAATATTTTGAAACTAATTCGACTGGGTGCTGTTGCTGCCTATGGAAGCAACAGCGCACAGTCAAATTAGTTTCAAAATATTCTACAGCTTGTTTATTAAATAGTAAATACATACAATTCGTACAACGTGTCGGACTATTATGCGTTAAAGACGGACTATATCAAATCATTCATGATGTAATGATTATGACGTCGTCATACACATCATCAGTTGACCATTTTTTAATCGAACGCAACATCAACGGTCTTCGCTCACCAGTCGAAGTCAAAGCCATCGCTGTCGGTTATTGGTTAAAGGGAGTAAACTCGTCATCACACTGTTTACTACGATAATGGTTGCGATTGTGAGGGGAAATTTACGCGATCCTTGTTGATTTTGTTTAGCGGGTGGTTGAAATATTCCGATTTTCTTCTTTGTGTTTTATTTAAAGTTCGTTGATATCATAAGTAGTCATATTGGGCTGTTTTTCCTGTTTCTGCCACGCCAGTAGTTTTCGCGATACTATTGAAACATGAAACGCACATTTATTCACTCATTAACGTACGCGTAGCCTACATATTCGTTCGTTCCTTCGTTCAATTGATTTGATTGGCCGCTCACACCTAGATGTATTTGAGCCATTACTTTATTTGAGGTGCTTCCCCGAAGGGTTGAACAAATAAAAGAAACACTGAAAACATTGAATAATTAAAATACACTTAATTATTTAATTATATAAAATTATTATTATTATTATTATTATTATTATTATTATTATTATTATTATTGTTATTAATATTATTATTATTATTATTATTATTATTATTATTATTATTATTATTATTATTAATATTATTATTATTATTATTATTATTATTATTATTAATATTAATATTATTATTATTATTATTATTATTATTATTATTATTATTATTATTATTATTATTATTATTATTCAGGTTTGATAATTAACTATATAACATTTTAACAGTAATTAAGCCAGCAGTATTCAACTAATTATTCCATTTTGTTTAAGACAATTATCAATTATCAAGCAAGTTATATACTTGTCTTCTTTAAAATTAGGTTTCGTGGGAGTTCCATTCGGAGTGGATTGTCTTGGAGGAAACATCGTCACGACTTCAGCGCCCTTCGCGCATAGCGATCAATCTTAATTTATTTTGCTGAAAGATTGGGCGTTACGGGCGTCCGCTGAACACTGATTAAAATTCGATCTGAAACTCGCATCTTCCCCTCCCATCCTGTGTGAAAAGAGGAGGCTTTTGTGCCGCCAAAATAGGCTGAAGTCCTCTGAATAGGAACGTAATCGATGACAGGAAATTGTTCCCCTTGGACCCTTTTATCGACACGAGTTCGTCACCGAGCGCTTTCTGGGAGAACTCCCACACTCTTAAAACAGATTTGTTTGTTTGTCGCTCTATCGTTCGACAATGTAACTTTCTGTTATATTTTGATCTTAATCAAGATAACGGCTATTTCTCACTCAACTCTGATGAATATCTACATATGTGTCAACAGCGCATTAAAGCGATTAATATTCTATGTATTTCAATTAACCACTTAATTGTCATTACTTTTCAAGGAAATTAAAAATTTTGCAGCCAAAAAGAGTATTTTTGTATATTTATAACGAAAATTTACAAAAGATAGATTTGTGTTATCCTTCAAATGGGCATTCATCAAAAGTGTAATGATTAAGAAAATTCAAATTTCTGCCTAGCCAGTGTCCAATTGCAGATTAAGAAGAGTATTTTTTTTAATTTACCACTGAAATGACTGGCTCGGTTACCGAGCCAGTCATACCAGTGGTAAATTTTCATAAATATTCTTCTTTTACTCTGCGAATGGACATTTCTCAAGATCACTGCAGCGGCCGTTTTTAACAACTTGACCATTAAAGGGGTACGTTGACACCAGAGGGGTTAAATAACAGTTCACAATTTTAAACAATTGTATTGCTTTTTTGGCCCTCAAATCTCGGTGTTTCAATCATAAGGCAAACGTATATGTAGGCCCCCTACCCAGTTGAGGATTTTGAGACTAATTTGACTGGAAACTGTTACTGCGGTATGAAAATACATTCTTAAACCCCACATGTGTATCTGCTAGCTAGAATTCAAATGTTAATTTCCCTCCTATCATCGAACCGGTTCGTTCAATTTTTAGATGATTTTGGTAACGTTGCCGTTACATAGGGATTATAACTGCTGTAATTGTTTATTCAATTAAATTGAGCATTTGAAATGAGACTATGCCCACCTAGTAAATGATAATCGTGTTACATTCATAGAACTTTGGGACAGTGATGTGTGATTCAGTATATTTTTACCAAACAATTTTAAAGGAACCTGTGTAAGCGCTTGTTGGCACACGTATGGACGTATGAGCATGTTCCTGTTGATTATTCAATGGCAAAGCTACCATTTTCAAATTCAATCCACTCACGATACGGACTATGGGGCATGGCTACAAGTTATGGCTTGGTCAGAGGCTGGGATGGAGTTGTGTCTGGGGCTTGGGATGAGGATGTAGACGGGCCGGTGGGTGGGTGCGTGGATGGGGCGGTGGCGCAGGCTAGAGACATTATTTTGTTACGAAATCAATGCTTGTTAGTGTTTTATGTATTTGATGTCTTCTTATGTCTTTCGCATTACATTTAGCCATCACTACTCGTTATCGAGCAGAATAATGCCACATAATGTCTGGTTATCAAAAACTACTAATAGGTCTTACCATGTTTTGTGATAGTCTCTCAGCGTTAGTTACATCCGCTGATGGTGCATACTGTGGCCTAGGTGTATGCCATTTTAAAGGGACAAGAACGGCTTCTGTAGACATCTTACGATATGTCCATTTGCAGAGCAAGAGGGCACTACATTTGAAAGTTTACCACTGGAATGATTGGCTCGATAAACGAGCTAGTCATTATGGTGGTACTTTTTCAAAAGTAACCTTCTCTCGGTTGGCAAATGGACATTTTCCTTGAGAAAATTGAAATTTTCTACAACAAATTTGAGCATCAAACTGTTAATGGTATTTCTCATAGCTAGATTCATATATGCCATTCTTTGCTTAGTTTATTGCGCTTTTCCTAAGTTCCTGAACTTTCTTTGCCGTTGCTCGATACGCAGATGTCTTTTAATGACGGCGACGATGAAGATGACGATGGTATTAATCGTAACAACCGCGACTGCGTGAGGGCAGCGACGGTGATGGTACCGTGGCCTGTCTACTGCAGGGCAATAATGACAGTACCTGCGACGGCGCTACTGATATTTACGCAACGTCGATGTCGATGGCGACGGCGATATCACGTGAATGTGATGGCGATGATCAAGACGACCTCAAGGAGACCTCCGCCGAGGATGCCATCGCCGAACACCCCGGAACAGATGAAACCAACGACGTCAATGCCAACGACGACGATTTCAACAAACGACGACGTTGCCAACGACGTTCCCAACGACGACGACATTTCATTATTAACTACCTTTATCGCGATAACCTGAGGCCATTTAGAAAATCGGTGCTGATGAAAGCCGCTGCATTTTAAAGCAACTACAACGTTGAACAGCAACACCATTTTCAAAATGTTCTCCCGTGTTCATCGCATTGGCTTCTTAAAAACTTGTATTAATTTTTCACCAGGAAGCGTCAATACGAAAGACTTCGTTAGATGCGCTTCAACGCTCGGGCCTTTTATCAAAACCATTCTCTCCTCTTCTTTCACAACACCTTATCACCATCCACAACATCAGCAACAACAAAGGAACTGCTATCAATACCTCTCAGTGTCGCGCCAAGCGAATTAATTTTTTGTAAAGCAGGTAAACCCTTTAAAACCTTAAATTCTAATGTCTCAATTTCAAAATAGATACACCGGAAAGCTGTTGAATATTTCGAAACTAATTTGAATGTGAGCAGTTGCTGCCATAGGCAGCAACATCTCCCTGTCAAATTAGTTTCGAAATATTTAATATAATATTCCATATATCATAATTTAAAATCTCATATTTATGCTCTGTAAGCGTTAAAACGCTAAAGAACTTAAACCCGAGGGTGACGAAAAGGTCGTTTAATGAAAATGTGATAATTCCTCTAAGTCCGACCTCACCGACCCTGTTTCTATACATTAGAGTAGTTTTTGAAAACACGCCTTTGAATTTCTTTGAATACCCGGGGTATCCATCTCTATAGGCGCCCCGGTCTTCTCGGCGAATAGCTTCCTTACAAAAGCGTTTTGTATCCTATTCAAATGCACCGCTAATAGGCTGCAGTTCTTGAGTCCTTAGTGCGAAAATGGCATAGGCTTATGCCAAATGATTTATGCCAACTTAAAATAATGCTTATTACATTCGAAAAACCTACATCAATTTTCAGTCGAATTGTTTTAAGAAAGGCTCATAATTATTGCATTTGAAACTAATGTTTCTAGGAATTTGGTATGAAATTGATTTATAATTTTTGTAAATATTAAATTAATTTGTCGACAGTTTCTTCTGCGAATACACCATAGGGATTATCATATTAACAACTATCGAAGATAAAAACGTAGGATATTTGAAGGTGTCTCGTATCACGACATCATCTACATCCGGATTGGGTATGTGTGGTGGTGGAGGTGGTGGTTAAGTGAAGGCGGTGGGCTGGTGGTACGTGTGTAGGGGTGGGTGGGTAGGGCTGAGGAGTGGGGTGAGGGGGGGGGGGCTGCCATATCAATCAAGAACTTTCATCCAAATAGTGTCACTTCAACTGACGTCGCTTCGACTGATGTCACAATCTGGCATCACAATCTAATTTATGTTGTCGCTAGTTTTGAGTGAGATTCGATGAGGCAACAATACGATATGCAATCAAAATGACTGAAGACAGTCACGAAAGTAGCAGTAATCCCGCTAAACCGTATTGTTATGTTTGTCTTGGTTGTTGAATTTATGATTTAATCAAAATTCCGTTGAAGATTTTGAAGCTAATTTGACTGCGAGTTGTTGCTGCCATACGCAACATCAATTCCCAGTCAAGTTCGTTTCAATATATTCAACAGCATAGCTACCTTGAAATTGGGATTCTGGGGATTATGTGTTCAAAGCCTTAAAACCTATTAAATTATGCGCACAAAATAGGCGGGGTTTAGCTGGAAAGGGGCGTGGCATGGGTAGAAATGGATCCCTCTATCAAGGTGGATGATGTTGATGATGAAATAACTGCCATGAAGGACGTCACAAAATGTTTCCGGCAGCCCCGAGAATCGATGGTTGCTGACTACTTGCCACAACACACTTTGCACCCCTCTGAAGGATACTTTATCGGGGCTGACCAAGGCAAAGCGGATGCAATGGACCTTTCCAATTTTAGCTATGCCATGCCCATCTCTAGCTAAGCTCCACCCGCACTTCGCCGTGTTGGGATCGATCGGTCGATCCCCGAAGGCCCTGACTATCAATTTCTAGAAAACTATATAAGTAAGCTGTTGAATATTTTGCAACAGCGTCCAGTCAAATTAGTTTCAAAATATTCAAAAGCATATTTATTAAATAGTAAAGACATACAATTCGTACACCAACGCTTGGTTCGTCATCATTTAAGCGCCCGTGATGTACTTATCCACGTAATTCATGACTTAATTGATTATGACGTCATCCTACACGTCATAAACTGGATAGGTACATTTAAAAAATGCTCTATTAGATTTAGTTCTCTAAAAATGGATTAGGTTTATGTCGTGTAAATGCAATATGTAGTTTAAATAATTGAGTTTTGTCTAATGTTTGTAATCGCTTCGAGTTCTTACATATGTCTACCTGTCATCTCACTCGCTGCTACCTTTACTACCCACCGTCTGCCACGTCTACTGCCCACCCACTTTCACTCTGTAGACGCCGTACAGTAGAAATAATCGTAAAAACTATACAGGTAAGCTGTTGAATATTTTTCTAACTAATTTGACTGGACATTGTTGCTGCCTATGGCAGCAACAGCGCCCAGTCAAATTAGTTTTAAAATCTTCAACAGAATATTTATTAAATGGTAAAAACACACAATTTGTTCGTACAACGTGTCGGACTATTAAGCGCTAAAGACGGACTACATCGAGTCGTTCATGGCGCCATGACTATTACGTCATCATGCACGTCACGTAGTTGATTATGCTGTCATATGACGTCATATGATGGATGGATAAACTTGGAGAGGTCCATTCGATAACACTTCAAGGTGCTGTCCACTGACCACGTTGATGAACCCGTGCATCCGTCTTCATGTGACCCCAGGCCTTTACTATAGAGTATAGAAAATGTCAATGCTTTCTGTGCAGGTGTGTCTTGTGGCATTCGTAGAACATGGCCAATCATCGACCACCTTTGTTTGGCCAACTATCCCAGCCCCCAGCCCCCAGCCCCCAGCCCAAAGCCCCCAGCCCCACCCCACCTCCACCTTCAACCGCATCGAGCGGCCACCATTGCAATAACCTACACAGAGGTTATGCATGCGGCAAAGCGTATCCGCCCTGTTAATATATGTCGCATGATGCTCGTAGAAGCCCAAATGTTCTATCATTAATTTTACCCCAAGTCTGTTTTAACATTTATCTTAATGATTCTTATTTCCCAACCAATTGGAAAACTGCAATAAATCTAGAAAAATGCTATGCAGCTATGTTTCAATTATGGTCCATTGTCGTTATAAGCGATGTCGTGGTAATAGCCGTTTACTAGTTAACACCTACGCAGCATCATTAGAGATACAAATCGCCAATCTCTTCCCAGCACATTGTAGAGTAAATTAACTACCTCATATCTACAGTATTATGGTGATGACCTGATACTAGTGCAAGTGGATGTGATGATTAGTGGTGATAGTGATGCCAATGCAAGTGGATGTGATGATGATGGTGAACTGATACCAGAGTAAGTGGATGTGATGATGATGGTGAACTGATACCAGAGTAAGTGGATATGATGATGATGATGATGATAATGATGATGATGATGATGATGATGATGATGATGATGATGGTGATGATGGTGATGATGAACTGATACCAGAGCAACTGGATGTGATGATGATGATGATGAACTGATACCAGAGTAAGTGCATGTGATGATGATGATGATGATGAACTGATACCAGAGTAAGTGGATGTGATGATGATGATGATGAACTGATACCAGAGTAAGTGGATGTGATGATGATAATGATGATGATGGTGATGATGAACTGATACCAGAGCAACTGGGTGTGATGATGATGATGATGAACTGATACCAGAGCAAGTGGATGTGATGATGGTGATGAACCGATACCAGAGCAAGTGGATGTGATGATGATGAAGATGAACTGGTACCAGAGCAAGTGGATGTGATTATGGTGGTGAGCTGATACCAGAGCATGTGGGTGTGATGATGGTGGTGATGATCTGATGCCAGAGCAACTGGATGTGATGATGATACTGAACTGATAGCAGAGCAAGTGGTTCTGATGACGGCGATGAACTGATACCAGAGCATGTGGTTGTGATGCTGGTGCTGAAATGATACCAGAACAAGTGGATACGATGACGGTGATGAACATATACCAGAGCAAGTGGATGTGATGATGGTGCTCAAATGATATCAGAGCAAGTGAATATGATGATGATGATGATGATGATGATGATGATGATGATGATGATGATGATGATGATGATGATATATCAGAGCAAGTGGATCTCATAATGATGATGATGATGAACATATACCAGAGCAAGTGGATGCGATTATGATGATCATGAACTGATGCCAGAGCAAGTGACTCTGTCGCTCTGACCACTATTGGTGGTGATCGTGATTGTGAAACTGATGGACCGATCTAGCACTCAAGTATTTAACAGCATGATCAAATACGTCGATAATTAGCTGACGTCATGATCAAAATTACCTACGTTGCGAACATTGAAACATCTGCCACTAGTATACGAATTGTAAGTCCTTGATAAATTTACAATTTATTAAACAATTTCCTCAATATATTGAGACTAGTAAAAATAGTTTCAAACTATTTAATAGCCTACATGGACAATTACCTTGAAATTTTAATTTGTGGTATTCCGGTTTCATAGTTTCAAATCCACGCGTAAAAATTCGGCGGAGCTTGGATAGAAATGGGCGCGGCATAGCGAGAAGTGAATCACTCTATTGTTTATGTGACGGAATATGTAAAACAAAACAACATCATCATTATGAAACGCCAGAATGACAGTCATCTCCCAAGATTGCTCACTCGATTTCACTCATACCCATATAACACAAATATGATCTCAAGACCCCATTCAGCAATCTCCTGTTCTTATTTGGAAACCTCATAAATAGGCAAGCAGAAGGCCGCGGTTCGATTCTTCCTTATACCATCTGCGTTTCCATTTTATCCGCTGCCGTATCTAGTACCGTAGAGCTCTTTGTGCAAATAAACTTGTACTTTACGTCCATTGACAACAGCATCATAGTTGACTAAGTGAAATTCAGATAATACGGATAACCTCAAAGTAATCTTAAAACAAATTTTAATGTATAGACACAGCGATTTAGTGTCGCTTTGACGGGGCATGGGGATTTCCTGGGTGTCTTGGTCGGATTCCCGAACGAACAAAAGCATGGCATGTGACGGGTAAATGAGAATGAATGAAAAATGCCATTAGCCATTGATGTTGTTCGTAACTTCGTATCTTTTATACGTAGAAGTTGCGCGTTTTCTTTAATGGAGTTTTTACGGCTTCAGGTAGACTTTACGATTACATAGTGTATTGCGGGAGAAAGATGTGTGTCCTTATTTGAAGACATCGTCCGTGTAAGGTGTTAAAGTGTTGCTACCTACGACAGCAACACCTTACGCTGAGGCTGTTGTCAAATAACTTGAAATAAGGACACCGATTTTCTTGTTAGTAAAGCTTGGTAGTAAAATCGTTGTCAAACACTTCACCTCACCAACGACACACCACAATCTCACTATTCTATTTCTCGTACCAATTCCGGCCTATGCAAATGAAAAATTCTTCAAAAAGAAACCCAGAGAATGCATTAATTCTTGGCCTGATCTGTTTACAAAGATGTTTGCCTACAATCGCTCAGTATCACTTCCCGGTAATTCAGTTTCCCAATATTTTTTGTTTGGTCCGTGATCTTAGCGGTTATACTCGACAATCAGAACAAATACAGCGTTCACCATACGGCGGAAACATGGTGATAGTCACAGAAAAGCGTATCAGATAAAAACATTTAATATCGTTAGATGGAAGGTCCAGTAGTAATTTTCCAGAATCTAATGGTGGACACAAGACATTCCTATTGATATTAAATTTATTGCGTGGTATTCTCCCCTCCGTTACAAAAAGACCCGTAATTGGACTTCTGTAATCCGTCTTATTTCACCTTGCACACTATATCTTATTCCTAACCAAGATCGTATTCGTAAATGCTGCCATACAAGAGAGTGGACATAATTATAGGAGATGTGTGCGCTATGGGGTTGTGCCATGACTGTTCGGGAAGTGTATAAATTATCACTATGTGATTTTTATTTCACCGTATGTTTTGTCTCTGCTAAATAGAACTATTTATGTACCTTGGTATATCCTGACAACCAGTGAAACCTGTCTATAGCGGGCACATGCTGTTGAGACCATTAAGCTGATAGCGCTTTTACCATTTAACACAGAAGTCAGCCAAAAACTACTTTTTATAGGCGTTCAGAAATGCACATTTGCAGAGGAAGAGAATAATTTTTCTAAAAATTCACCACTAAAATGAGTATCTCGATAAGCGAGACATCCATTCCAGTCGTAAATATTCAAAAATAGTCTACTCTTGGTTTGCAAATGGACATTTTCTTTGAGACCATGAAGTAATTAAGATTTAGCTGTGCCCAGTCCATCTCTAGTTAAGCTCCACCCACACATCGACCGTGTTGGGATCGATCGATCGCTGATCTCCCTGTCTGGCCATGACTATCAATGTCCATAAAATTATACTGGTAAGCTGTTGCATATTATGAAACTAATTTGACTGGGCGATATTGCTGCCATATGCAGCAACATCGTCCAGTCAAATTGGTTCCAAAATATTCAACAGAATGCTTATTAATTAAAGACTAAAGACATACAATTTGTACAGCGACGCTTAGTCCGTCTTTGATTTGAATTGTTTGCTGATTACGAAAACAACAGGTTCCAGTCGAATTAGTTTTAAAATACCCACGAACTTTGCTATATAACTGGCCTGAATCTGAGACAGTGTCAGTCCAAGCGTTAAATCGTTGAGCTATCACCTGGTCTATAAGTTGTCAGGAATGTTGTTAGCTCATTGATACCAATATAACACAGCCACATAGTTCTGTCAATGGACCTTTCCATTTTTAGCTATGCCCCGCCTATCACTAGCTAAGCTCCACCCACACCTCGCCGTGTTGGGATTGATCGATCCCCAAATGCCCTAGCTATCAATTTCCTGAAAACTATACAGGGAAGCTGTTGAATATTTTGTAACTAATTTGACTGGGTGCTATTGCTGTCTATGGCAGCAACAGCGCCCAGTCAAATTAGTTTCAAAATATTCAACAGTATATTTATTAAATAGTAAAAGAAAACAATTTGTACAACAACGCAAAGACCGTCTTCAAATATGCGTTCGTGACGTACTTACCGACGTCATTCATTATGATGTCATTGTACACATCACACAGTTCATTATGACGTCATATGATGGGTGGGTACTCTGGAAAGGTGAATTGTTTAGTCGTTAGCAGCTTATACCTATATGGTTGTCTTGAATTCGCACATCTAAGACAGTACGGTCGAACTGATTCGACAAAAAAATCCGTCGACTATCCATAAGTCTTAACTATCCACACATGAATGAGGAGACTCGGTTGTAAAAATAAGTCGAGTAAAATATATTGCAAGTAGGGTCGATGATGCGATGGCCTCATTCGAATCCGTCCTACTGAAGGCTGTTGCTGAAACAGCCTACGAATATGGATTGGGGTATTTTTTAATATCACGTGTCGTGTTCCTTCAGAATTTCAGTATTCGATTCAAGACGAGTAGAGTTAGGCTAAATAGGCGAATTTTATTTAATTAGCGATGAAAGAATCTGGAAGACTCCATAATTCCAGAAATTATTTGCTTCTATTGGGCGCAACGACGCGATCCAAGCAGTTGGATTGACAGCTGCCAGTCCATAGCATCCGGAAATCACCCAGAGCCTGACAAATCTATTGTCCGGAATCCGTGTTACCGACTATAGATAAAATGTGGACAATTGCAGAACTTTTGTATCGCCGGACCCGGTGTCAAGAATTCCGGAAATTCATAAATGATGCTGTATTCAGTATCAGCAGCGCTGTGAAGTTTGCACTCCTGGAGATGCCAGTCAAGCTACCCCCATGGGACACTCTGGGACACGACACGACAACCACAAGAATCCAGGACGTAACGAATTCATTTAGGGTTGAACGGTGCCAATTTCCGAATTTCCAAAATAGAGCTTATCTCAGAATTGTAATCATGACGTAATCAGTTTGGGATGAAAGACTAGTTTGGCTTTCTAATATGATTGCAGCTACGCAGGGTCAATTTCGTTTCTGTCGAACTTTTAAAATATCTGTCACGATTTCGAATCATGGTCTAGAAGATGGCACAGGGCCTATACGAAAGAGTGTGATTGCATTCTTGATTGCTACAGCGGGTAATGTTTTCTGGTACGAGCTCCTAAAGGTGCCTAAAGGAACTCAGTTCTCTAGATGAGGTACACAATCAATCTTCGTATAATCGAGATTGATGGGTAAATGAAATTTTAGCTATTCCCCATCCATATCTGGCTACGCTCCGCCCATGGGTCGTATTTGGATCGATGTATATAATTTGCATCCTGAATTCCCAGAATCCCAATTTGAAAGTAGTTATACAGCTAACCGGCTGCATATTTTGAAACTAATTTGACTGGGGCGGTTGCTGCCTATGACAGCAACAGCGCCCAGTCAGATTAATTTCAAAATACTCAACATAATATGTATTAAATTGTAAAGACATACAATTCGTACAATTGACGGACTATTCCAGGTTCTGGGCGAAGTATTTCGCTCAATTATAATTGTGGCGTTAGCCTACATGCGACGTAATTGATTATGACGTCATATACTTGACTGACAGATTGGACTTATCAGTGAGGGTAAGTACACCATAACTAGGTTATGCGGTTGTTCGGCTAGGTAAAGTACCCTGGTATATGCCCGGGTAACGGCGTAGACGCGACCTGGTGTACAAGTAGTTTGGGTCCGAATCGACTCGCCATGGACAGCATGTAGTTGCAACATGGTGGATTAGATTCAGACACCGCATGCAGTACTTCGGGTGATACTGCGTACAGTGGGCTGGGTAATAGAATCGCGAGTTTTAGGCCGTGCTCTCATTAGAGACTAAAGGCCGTGTTCTCACTAGATACGTAACCGGCGTAGTACCACACTGAGGTATGCCGTTAATCCCGATTAACTTTCCAGTGAGAACACGGCCTTTGGCCTCTTTCTCTTGCCTAATCTTGTTTAAATATTTCGTGTACTATGTAGGTTAATATATAGCCGATCTACCGGTTAGCATTCACACTGCTAGAAGATCGTCCTGGACTGGACGGTGGTGCTACCTGGTGGAGAATTAGATAAAATGTTGATCGGAACGCAACCTGGCAGACAGTGAGAGACAGTGAGAGAAAAAGCTGACGGTAACGCTACCTGGCAAATTTTAGGGAATGGGCTGCGTTCACACAGGGAAACAATAGCGATATATCTGAAGATAAACCACCGATATTGTGGGATTAAATTTCGAAATAAATGACGTATTTATTCCGGTACAAGGGCCAGTTCAATGAGAACGCTAGCCGATAAACCTGGTATTTACCGAAATAATGTCTGTATGAGAAGACGGCCTTAATCAGGAATAACGTCATACTGAAGGCCGTGTATGTCTGTATGAGAAGACGGCCTTAATCAGGAATAACGTCATACTGAAGGCCGTGTTCTCACTGGAGAGTTCGTTAATCGGGAATAACGCCAAGTTCAACTTCAGTATTGCGTTACGCCGGTTAAGGCTCTAGTGAGAAGACATTTTACAGAGCCTTGTATCAAAACACGTTCCTGGAATGGAGCTGACAAGTCACACTTATGCATAGACTGCAAGCCATAGGGCCTACTCGACCAGCGGGCGATATCATGCCTTGGCTGTCACCACTTGTGATCAAAGCTGATGAATAAAAGGGCCTCTGGAACGCTTTTTGCGAAGAGTTCATCACAAGAAATCTGATATTAAACGGATGGATTCAGAAAATATGTAGAATAAATAGACGACAATTTGAATGAAATGTAATGCTATCTGTGATAGCAACGACTTCCACAGATTTTTGCAAATATTAACGCAATTAGAACACGCTATGGCATTTAGATCGATAATTCTATATACATGTGAACGGAGAAGAGCTAGAAACCGGCTAACCGTGTAAAGCCTGTTTTCCCAGAATCTAAATCCTAGTCGATATACAGGTAACCTGTTGAATATTTTGAAACTAATTTGACAGGAAACTGTTGCTGCCTATGGCAGCAACAGCTTCCAGTCAAATTAGTTTCAAAACATTCAACATAATATTTATTAAATCGTAAATGATTCTGGGTGTAGTTTTTTTTAGCAATTTGCTTTCGAACGGTTAAGAAAGTTTCTTCTTGGTGTACTTCTCATGAGAAAATCAACACGTGGTTCGATCACGACGCCCCGAGGATCTGGACCCTCCGGACGATAAAGATGGCTCGCTACCGTCTCTGTGATGTTGCTAAAGTGGTACTAATGATTTTCCACTCCAGCATATTTCTCACGCCGATCTGAGATCGTTGAGGCGGAATAAAGACGTATACGAGTCTGGGATGGGCGAATACTGACGAGGCATGAAATGAAAATTATAATCATGATTATTATTACTACCATTATTGTTCCTACAATTATCATGACTCGTCTGTCATCAATGGTTTCGCCCCGAGTAGATAGGCATACAATATCGACCGTTCGCTCTGATTTTCGATCGCTTTTGTTTTTTGTACAAAAATTTCCCGGCTTTTGATTGATTGATGTTTCACGTCAAGGACTCTCCAGATGGTTGTTTATATGCCTTAGAAGTCTTATATGGCACACATGTGTAAAGAGGTGGATATGCGTACTTATGCGCGTGGCATGCATATGTGCACTTACGTCCTTTGTCCGAGATGCAATGCATGTATATCACATGCTTTGTTCGTATTACCACATGCATAGCTCTAGACCGCTTTGAACGGGGGTTTTCTCAACCACAATGGATTTTATGATATTTGCATAATAATAATAATAATAATAATAATAATAATAATAATAATAATAATAATAATAATAATAATAATAATAACCTGAAATGTTAATAAGTATATAATTCTGCACACCAGGCAACCCCCACCATTCCCACCAACCGGCACAAGACAATTAACGGATATGCGTGGGTATTCTTTAGTCAGTCAGTCAGTCAGTCAGTCAGTCAGTCAGTCAGTCAGTCAGTCAGTCAGTCAGTCAGTCAGTCAGTCAGTCAGTCAGTCAGTCAGTCAGTCAGTCAGTCAGTCAGTCAGTCAGTCAGTCAGTCAGTCAGTCAGTCAGTCAGTCAGTCGGTCAATTGGTCGGCCGGTGAGTGGGTCGGTCGTCAGTCAGTCGGTCAGTTGGATGGTCAGCTGGTTATTTGTTTGTTTGTTTGTTTCTCTGTTTGGTTACTTGGATGACTAGCTAGCTGGCTGGTTGGTTGGCTGGCTGGTTGGTTGGCTGGCTGGCTGGCTGGCTGGCTGGCTGGCTGGCTGGCTGGCTGGCTGGCTGGCTGGCTGGCTGGCTGGCTGGCTGGCTGGCTGGCTGGCTAGTTGGTTGGCTGGCTGGCTGACTGGCTGGTTGGCTGGTTGGCTAATTGGTTGGTTGGTTGGATGGTTGGTTGGTTGGTTGGTTGGTTGGTTGGTTGATTGATTGATTGATTGATTGATTGATTGGTTGGTTGGTTGGTTGGTTGGTTGGTTGGTTGGTTGGTTGGTTGGTTGGTTGGTTGGTTGGTTGGTTGGTTCGATAGTTGGTTGGTTAGCTGGTTGGTTGGTTCGTTGGTTGATTGGATGTTCGTTTTTTTGGTTTATTTGTTGGTTTCATTTGGTGGGTTAGTTGGATGGTGAGTGGGTGGGTGGGCGGGTGACTTGGTTGGTTGATGGGTTATTGGGTGGGTGGGTAGGAAGATAGTTGTCTGGCTGATTAAGTGGATAGTTGATTGCTTGGCTGATCAGCTAGTTGACTGGTTGATAAGTTACTTTGGTGAGCCATTGAACGTCTGGGTGGTTTTGTAGGTGGTTTAGTGGGCGGTTCTGTGGGTGGTTATTTGTCTTTAATAATATCGTCACTGATTCATAATCATTACCGTCGTCTTCTCCAATGTCATCACCAACGTCATCATCACCGTGATCAGCCTAGATGGCGCAATAAGCTTCTTTAATGTTTTCAGCTAACCGCTTCAAAACTTCACAAACTTGCATCAAGCATGCTGCTACATAAAGTTATAATTACATCGTTGGGAATTTGCCACGAGTTGACCCTTGCTATTTTTATGGAATGGTCGTGATATATATATATAAGTAATCTCGAGTCATTGAAAGTTTATTTATGAATCAATAACTATTCATATATTCATACAATCCAATCACGATTACAATTTCTGAATTCTGATAGAACTTCTCGCTCCTTCATCACATGCTTTCGAGATAATTGATTCTTGAATGAAAACGCTATCCAATGCATTAGTTGCACGCATGCCTTTTGTAGCTGTGCATATTGCCGCGAAAATAGACAGCTGTTTCCAGAGAAATATGGAAACGACAACTTTATTCCTTGTCATCACGGATTATTATTGAAGGCAGGCCGAGTAAATCTCTCGGTGTCGACTGATTGTGCAATGGGCCCTTGATAAGGCATGTAGTTCGCTCCCATATCGGTCCAGTATCCGCCCAGAAAATCGTGTTATCAGAAACATTTAATAGGGGTTACACTAAGGTAGATTATGATGGTGGTAGTGTTGATAATGGTGATCACGATTTCAATCAGAACGGCAGCGACGATGACGACGACGACGACCACCATAACTGTCTAGGTATGATGGTGTTGACTATCATTATTCTATAAATAACGCAACCAAATAAACAAACATTACTCACTACAGAATCAATTCACTCAATAAATAAAGTTCTTTGTTAAAGAATAATCCACTTAAATAACTATCGGCTACAATATTCTTTTCGTGACCTACTTTAATGAGAGATAACTGGTGCAGAGGTAGGCCTACATTGGGTGAATCTGCACTTAGCTATGCCCCACCCATCTCTAGCTAAGCTCCGGCCATGCGTTGGGCGTGCTGGGCTCAGGTTGTTTAGCCAACTTAGCACGCGCATATCCTTATGATGTAAGGAATATTGTGTTGAATATTTTGAAACAAATTTGACTGCAAGCTGTTGCTACCTATGGCAGCAACAACTTCCAGTCAGGGTTGTTTCAAATTAGTCACCATCGTTCCTGTAAAATCGGCTTTGAAATTGAGACCATTGAAATCCAAGAGTTAAATGATCTTCACTTAACACAAGTATGTCTCTCCCCACCCCCACCCCACCCCACCCAACCCCCCTGTGAGATCACATGTTACCAATCAGGTTTTACCAGAATATGGATGAAGACATGCTTCGAATTAAGCTAAAACCTCACTAACAACCAACTTAGGCAAAACCAGAAAATGACTCCTAAGCCAGTCTAAGGATAAGAAGTTACTGTCGTCATATAGTACTTCCTTAAGATGGGATTTAGGGAAACGAAATATTGTGGGTTAACAAACGCAATCTGGTGGGTTAACAAACGCAATCTTGTGGGTTAATAAACGCAATATTGTGAGTTAACAAACGCAATAGTGTGAGTTAACAAAACTCTGTCTTGTGGGTTAACAAACGCAGCCTTGTGGGTTAACAAACGCAATATTGTGGGTTAACCAACGCAATATTCTGAGTTAACAAACGCAATATTGTGGGTTAACAAATGCAATATTGTGAGATAACAAACATAATATTGTCGGTTAACAAACGCAATATGGTGAGTTAACAAACGCAATATTGTGAGTTAACAAACGCAATATTGTGAGTTAACAAACGCTATATTGTGGGTTAACAAACGCAATATTGTGAGTTAACAAAAGCAATTTTGTGAGTTAACGAACGCAATATTGTGAGATAACAAACGTAATATTGTGGGTTAACAGACGCAATATTGTGGGTGAACAAACGCAATATTGTGAGATAACAAACACAATATTGTGAGTTGACAAACGCAATATTGTGAGTTAAGAAAAGCAATATTGTGAGTTAACGAACGCAATATTATGAATTAACAAACTCAATTTTGTGGGTTAACATCCATTTGGCCCTTTTATGAACTTTCTACTCTTGAGTTCTTCCCAAGTTATAGATTCTTATGATCGGTTAAAGACACTCTATGCGGGTGCTTATATTAACGTCCATCCAGGTCGATGTGATCGAGTAAGCCGTAACCAAATTAAAAAAACATCTTTGTTTTAATAGTAGCCTACGACGCGCAATGACGAATAATGATCTATCAACAACGAACAATCGAGGAAACAATCCGTCCGTTAAGTATATGACGTCATAATCAAATACGTCACAGGTACGCTGATGTCACAATTAAATTAAGTCCACCATGTGTGCGAATTTCCAGAGTATGCACCCATCATATGGCGTCATAATCATCTACATGTGTAGAATGACATCATAATGAATGACGTCATGAATGATGTCGATAAGTACGTCACGAACGCATATTTGAAGACGGTCTATGCGTTGTTGCACAAATTGTATGCCTTTACTATTTAATAAATATTTTGTTGCCATAGGCAGCAACAGCACCCAGTCAAATTAGTTATAAAATATTCAACAGCTTCCCTGTATAGTTTGCAGGAAATTGATAGCTAGGGCATTCGGGGGTCGATCAAGCCCAACACGGCGAGGTGTGGGTGGAGCTTAGCTAGTGATGGGCGGGGCGTAACTAAAATGGAAAGGTCCATTGCATGTCTTTACTAATTAATAGGCAGCAACAGCGCCCCGTAAAATAGTTTCAATAATATTCTTCAGCTTACCTGTATATTTTGTATAAATAGATATTCAGGGAATTCGGGGGTCGCTAGATCGTAACACCGGCAACACGTTGGTGGAGTTTAGCCAGAGATGGGCGGGGCATAGCTAAAATGAATTCGTCCATTAAGATTGCTTTTGATAATCTGCTGCAACCGACACGGTTCTGGACAAGCCTTAGGGAATAATAAAAAGAGATGATGAGCCGTGACATGATATATGGTATAGCTGGTTGTCTTACACAACGAATAGGTTTTAATATATATATATATATATTTAGATGAAGGATTCATATCTAGGGATATCTAGGCGTATGCTATCACTCTACAAGAGGCGAGCAACGCAAATGTTTGTACTATGCATTAGCGGCGCCATATTGTGTGGTAGATATCATTCTATAGTCGCGATCAATAGCAAACATAACATGACCAAACGAAACAAAGCTAAGAAAAAAATTTAATGAATTTCACCAAGACAATTCAAGAACAAATCAATGCCAAAACCAAAATTAAAGCTAATTAAAACCATTACAATGCCAATACCAAAAGCAAAACATTAAACCAAACCTATCGAGCCACCCAACTAATCCAAGAGAGATCATGATAAAACAAATAGATTTGCGTACTTGGCATCAACGGACCTTTCCATTTTAGTAATGCCCTGCCCATCTTTAGCTAAGCTCCACCCACACCTTGTTCGTGTTGGGTTCGATCGATCTCTGAACTCCCTAACTATCAATTTCCAAAAAACTATACAGGTAAGCTATTGAATATTTTGAAACTATGGCAGCTTTTTAGTCCAGTCAAATTAGTTTCAAAATATGTAAGCATGTTTATTAAATAGTAGAGACATACAATTCGTACAACATTGTCGGGCTGTTAAGAGTTAAAGACGGGCCAAATAGAATCATTTATGACGTAATGATCCTACACACCGCGTAGCTGATTACGGCGTCATATGACGTCAGATGGTAGATGGATACTCTTGAAATGTAAATTATAGGCTCAATCACCACGTCGCCGTTGTGTCATTATACTGTCAATATCCTGTGTACATACTAAACCTATTTTGTTGTATTGGCGATTCAACTGTAATATTCGATCTCTTGGGCACGATTTTTAATGTCACGGTAGACGTTTCCAGAGTAATGACGTCATATGACTTCATAATCAGTTTATCGGCGTGTAGGATGACCTCATAATCATTACTTCATAAATGATTCTATACGGACCTTCTCTAACTCTTAAAACTCTGACACGTTGTAAGAATTGCATGTCTCTACTATTTAATAAACTTGCTGTTAAATATTTTGAAACTAATTTAATTGGGCGCTGTTGCTACCATAGGCAGCAACAGTACCCAGTCAAATTAGTTTCAAAATATTCAACAGCTTACCTGTATAGTTTTCTGGAAATTGATAGCCAAGGAGTTCGATCGATCCTAACACGAGCGAGGTGTGGGTGGAGCTTAGCCGGAGAGAGGCGGGGCATAGCTAAAAATGGAAAGGTCCATTAAGTTCTCTTATTTAAAGGGGGGGTTAATCTCCTTGGAATATGTGAACTTTATTGGCTTCGATAGAACAATCATTCTCTAAATTACCGTTTTTGTGCGTGGCTAAATCCCATAACCAGTCTTCAGTCTTTCAGGCATGACTAGCAATTTTCTGGCAAATCTCTTAAAAGATTTTGCATTCAAAGTAACTTATTAATTTGCTTAATGCAGCGCGCCAGGCGATAGAGGTCACTAGCAGGTCTACCTAAGCTTCGTTGTATATGCTAGTGAAAATCGGTATGAAACTATACAGATGGCAAGTGCAAACAAAGGGGCGAAACGAAGACACATTTGAAAATGACTCGTCTATGAGCACCAGAATTCTCTGAAATGGTAATCGTGACTTCAGCAACACTGCAGTCCGGGGCTAAATATCAGGAAGAATCGAAAGGGATACCCCTCGTAAATGGTAACCGTTAGTTCTTGCCTAATTAGTAACATATTCATTTGCTCATATTAACATGAACGTCTTGAAATAGCATCCAGCAAAACTGGATCATATTAGCAAATATCATATTTACCAATGTGATACGGTGTATTCTCGTCAAACAATTTCTAGAATGATGCTAATGTCATCCATTTAGACTTGTTCTAACATATTAGCCCAAGAGCTACTGGGGTGTTTAATCACCCGAAAGAGACCAAACAAACTGATGCCGTTTTTAGATAGCCCAATATATGTAGTATATGAAATGAGTATTCTTAGTTGCTGAATATATTCCGATTTTCTTTAATTGAATGATTTCAAAGGTACCTTGATATTTGACGTACCTGACAAATTAGGGGTAGGGAGAATTCAAAGTCACATCCCTCTCTTATTTATACACCCAGCCTTACCCAAGACCCATCATATTAAAGGTAATGAAGGCCTTATTCAACTGATACCACGTTTCGGTTCCTGAGGTCAACAATATTGTTCTTAACGCATCATTTTGCAACCAGCCTTAGCTGGCTTTAAAGGTGTTCGCTCATTTTCGGCTAGTTTAAATGTCACTGTCGGAATCTACATCAGACTCATCATCAGAAGAGACAATAAGCAGTTCATAATTACGGTCCTCATTCCCTTCCTCCGCGAATATCTCTGGATCAAGGACCTCACTAATGTCGGATGGAACCTGATGGCTGCCAAACCGGTTCACTATGAACATATCATCAACACAGCACCAGTCGTGTTTGCAAGGATCTAGCTCCAGAATTGACTGTTCGTGTGAATGCTTCCAAATATGTGCCACACAGTTCGCTCGCTTGATCTTCTGTTTAAGTACATGTCCACAAGGCGGTAGATCACTGGCATCAGCACCTTTGATCTTTGTCAATGGTCTGTCTTGGCTTGTCGGGGCATAGTTGATCCTGAAGATGGCATAGCGAACATCAGCCATTTTCTGCATATTTTGTCCCCCATAAAGTGTGCAGACATAAGCTCTAGCATGTCCTGGTAGCGGTTCATGAGAAAAGGTGATTCCCCAAGTGCAGCAAAAGCACTGATAAATTATACAGATCGTTCGATCAGTTGTAAGGGACGTACTTTTACTTTTCGTAGGAAAGCGGGCTTGTAATTAGAGCCTGTAAAGGCATGCTGACCAGGAGGAGAATCAGTGTATCTGTTGGTCGTGCCATCATCAACACCTACATACATCCATACATTTGCTTTAATATTGTATGTCTCTAGATGTTACTGAAGAATGTTGAACACATGTGTGTCATTGCAACGAATGACCACATTGGGCATCGACAGCTTAGAGATGCAGGCTAGATGCAATGCTATTCTTGTATCTGCCTCTTCGTGGTTGCAGACTAACTCTTCATTAGTGCTGCAGTCGACTCCTCCATCCTGTGAAACGGCTAACGTGTAGCACACACATTCTACCCCCATGGGTAACCTTTTCCTCTCTAACCTCTTCGCATCAATGTCCTTCTGCCATTCGTCAGCTAGAAACAAGGAAAGACGTCTTGAAAATACTTGGCCTAAGAAGCGAGTAGACGTCTTCTGGGCGTCTTTAGTCTGGGCCAGTTACTCTGAAGTCTGATACTGGCACAGTTCCCTGTAAGGCATGGTTTGCTCTTTCTGCTCCCTTAATTGATTTCTCTGGGTATCTGTCGCAGATAAAATGCACATCACCAACTTTACACAGCTTTCTCAGAATGAGTTGCAATCCCACCAAATGTCTCTGGCACATCCACCAACCCTTGGATAAGAAATATCGCAACGTAGATATATACATATTGTGGCGGTGGCTGTGATGTGTTACTGCTCACCATATCCTCTAAAGCGTGCACCTGCATTGATTTCTCAGTCTTATTCATGGTGCCGTCAAGTTGTGCAAGCGACAAATGGACAGGAGTTAAGGTCCACATCGTTTGTTCTACAGGACCGACTGAATATCAGGTAGAGATCAACAATATCTATATTCATCATCCAAAACCTTGCCGTGCTTCCATGGTCACCAGATCTGGTTCTTTCACATAATTCATCATACTGCTCAGTAGCCTCCAAAGCAGCCAGCTTGGGGTCTTCATGTAATTGTGATAAGGCAACTGCCAAGGCCTGGTTCTGACAGCATATTCAAAACCACCTATTCTTGGATTCTTCTTGTACGGTGAAAACGATGTCTCTGTATCTGCTACATCAAACCTTAGTTTTTTAGTCCTATTTCTGACATATTCACCTTTATTTGCTGTGGATAAGTTACTAACCGTCATTAACGATTCCCTGGATTATTTCCCAGCATCCACTAGGTTTTAGTAGCACATGCCTACAATGACATGCAATGGCTCACTGTCTGGCAATGTTTCGGTGTTCTCATCGTAATTGTCCCAGGTTAGACCGGTTCCTAATCCATCTCAGAAGGCCATCCGGAAGTGCTGTGTACTTTTCTTTGACTGACATTGCAATTTCAGTCTCGAAACTCGGCCGTACGGTAGCTTATAGAATGGCCAAAACGGTTCAAAGTTTCTATGATTCGCTTACTATCCATGAGGCTTTTCAATCCTAGTCCAACCAATAAGTGTTCCACTTAACCCACCCTCTTGTCGTGGCATAGACTGCATCATCAGCAGAAGAGCTGATGTATCGCTGAACTCTTTTGGGAATATTGGAAGTGTCAGGTCTTCCAGTATACAACACACAGAAAACTGATTTAAGATATCTGGAATCTCTGCCTGTCCACGATTTGCAACTTCATCAGTAAATGGATGAGGTAAATTACTGGACTCCCTCTGCATTTCGAGAATTACATTTCGCAAGTGTAAAACAATAAAATTGGCTTTAGCATCCATTGACGTGGCTTTTTGAAAGTCGATGTCAACTGCATCATCACTGTCGAAGCAATTGCAGCAAAGGATGTTTCCTCCTTTTTTGCTTTGTTTTCCACTTCTTAGGAGGCCCTGAAAGTGGTTTAACAAATCTTTCTTCTAGTTTTTGTGCAGCATAAGAAGAATCAATGATGCTATGGGCTGCAAGACTGGCAAGGTAGCGCTGATGAACCGATATCAACATTTCTTGTTGTTGTCCATCAATGATGAATGACTGAACGCAATCTGCAATCTGAGAAAATACCTTGTTATGAATTGTGCGAGAAGAGCCATCAGCTGCTGTAGACGTGGTTGAAACAGATGAGATTGCATCCGCTTTCTTCAGATAGGCTCGTCTACAACTGTGGTGATAGTTAACTTCCTTGGAAACCAAATCTTTGCCACCTATTTTTCTCAACAGTATCCAGGCATTTAGTTTTCTCACAGCAGTTTGTATGCTATTAGCAGCATCTAAACATTCACAAAGTCCGAGGGATTCCCGTTTAGTTCATTCTTTCTCTTTTTCACAAAACAGGCATTTATTTTTAAACATCGCCGAATATCCACATGTAATTGCTTCCACTTCAAACCGTAACAGTGGTTTGACAGAGGGTTGCTGTGTCCACGTGCTTCGCTGCATCACTAGAAATAGCGATACAGTTGTAGTAACATTTTGGGTGAAACCTATCATGAACTGAATAATCACTAGGAAGCTTGTTACAGTGAACAGTCTTTTTTCTGAAGCATTTTTTTTTTTACAAATTGCCAATGCTCATTAGTGAATGGCACGACCGGATCAGAGGTTTATGACTGGACTTCTACATCTGAAAAAGAACACTACTTTAGGAAAAGTGTTTAGTTGCAATATACAATGCATTGAAACTATGTAAGGACTGGAATTAGAATCATTTTATCTTATTTAGAAGGTAAACTGATTTAAGAAAACATTTACTTTGAATAACATTTTCGAAAATTACCGCGCCCCGTCTGTTATTTAAAATAATCTACAAAAACATGTGGGTTCTTTGCTTGGTATCAGCTGAAATAAGCCTTCATTACCTTTAATATAATGGGTCTTGGGTAAGGCTATGTATAAAAATAAGAGAGGGGTGTGACTTTGAATTTCCCCTACCCCTAATTTGTCAGGCATGTCAAATATCAAGGTACCTTCGGAATCATCCAATTAAAAAAAATCTGAATATATTCAGCAACTAAGAACACTCATTTCATATACTACACATATTGCGCTATCTAAAAATAGCATCAGTTTGTTTGGCCTCTTTCCGGCGATTAAACACCCCAGTAGATCTTGGACTATATCTGTTCAAGGATACACTTGGCAAAAATTATGAAATTAATATAGCTATATTTATTGCAACTTCTTAGATCCTCAAACAGGATTGCTTATGAAATGGCAAGTGTATGTACAAATTAACTGGCTTATGCCGAGTAATTCACCTTTCCAGTTGATATATCCATCATATGACGTCATAATCAACTACGTGACATGTGTGATGACGTCATCATCGTGACGTCATGAATTATTCGACATAGTCCGTTTTTAACGCTTAATAGTCCAACAAGAGCAAAGTGTGGAGGAGTTCAGCTAGAGAGGGGCGGGGCATAGCTAATGGTAGATTCATTTATTCTGTAAGGTCCCTAATATGTTTACATTTTAGAATGTGCTTAAATTCTGCTCCCTTGTTCATTAGCTCCTCACCACTGTTACCCTTTAGCACCAAAGACGGTCAAAACGGCTTCTGCAGTTGTCACGAGAAATGTCCATTTTCAGACCAAGAGAAAACTATTTTTGAAAATTTACCACTGGAATTATTGGCTCCATAACCGAGCCAGTCATTCCAGTGGTAAATTTTCGAAAATTGCGTTCTCTTGGTCTGCAAATGGACATTTTCTGAGAAAATTTAACTTTTGAAGAAATTTGAGGGTTAGAACATAAAGTGTTAAAAAGGTGAGCGAACACTAATATTGACGTCTTAGATGTAGGTCAAGCAAATAATTTGATATTTTTAACTTTTTAATATTTTAAACTTTAAAGTAGTTTGACTAAATAAATAAATGCTTAACATAGTATGATGTTCATTTGGTGTGTAAATTGACTTTTGAAAATGTTGTTTAAAATGTAATTCTTGGACATTTGAGATATGAAAAAGTTTTTAAATAATAATTTATTTTCATATACTCGGTTACATGCCACTCAGCTACAGTTCCCGAGTTCTTTTTTTCAATGTTTTACTTCGGCGAAGTTTACAAAACAAATGAACTAGATGTGAGTATTGTATATTTAAGACTTAGGTTTCACCGGCTATCAAATATGATTTATATCGATGGATAAACATTGGGCGAAATTATTGAACAAACAAAACAGTTCAGGGCATAGATTACTGAGACTATCTCCGCATATAGACAGCCGTATCTCGTCAATCGACGACCAACTTACTGAATTCATATTGCTTTTGTTCAAATAAAACCGTTTGAATACTGTGGAAGCAATAATTTGTGAACAATTCGATTGAAAGTCGTTGTTGTAGTCTAAGCTAGCCACAACCTTTCGTCAAATTATTTGCAAAATAATCAGAAGCATGTTACCAAGATGGTATAATAGAATGTGTTTGCATGCTACATTCGGGATGAAATAGCTTAGGCTTAAACAGGATCGAGGATCTTGAAGATTCAGGTTGTTCGAATCTAATTAAGTTGACCTATGTAACCTCGCGAACATGACTTTTACATGTGAAGCAGACGACGGAAGAACTCTACGTGATATGACGCCATTTTGGATGTGTATTTTATGCCTTGATGCTCGTTACTGGGCGTCCTCTGGGCGCGTGATAATCTTAGCAACAGCAGGCGCGCAGACAATTTGCCATGACGACCTGCGTGGGATGATGCGCTTACTTAGAGTTTAAAAATAATAAAATAAAAATGAGGTTTAGGCCCAATTGTAACTTAATAACATCTCGAGAGAAAGGTAAACTTTATGCTAAAATGTTATGCAAGTAAACCGAATATGGCCTATAGGTATAGTCATATATGTATATATGTAACGCGCCAATAACCAATTTGACCCGTTTGTAAACGGCGCAGACCCATATGACAATGGATATCGGCGCGCACATTTGTAAACGGCACAGGTCCATGTGCAAATTGTTTATCGGCGCGCCCGTTTGTAAACGGCGCACGGAACATATGCAAATTGGTTATAGGCGCACCCGTTTGTAAACGGTGCACGACCCATATGTTAATATAAAACTTGCCCCAATTGGAAATGTACATAATTGTAAACGAATTGTGATTTCAACCCCTGCCTACGTAGATCAATGGTTATTTTTCTGTCACTTGTTTAGTTTATTTGGCTCGTCTTACTTAAAGAAACACCGTCTATCAAACAAGGTGGTGTTGGTGGTTCGCTGAATCTTTCTTTAATAAATGTGAGCATTATTTAACATAATTATGTACTCACAAAACAATGCTTTAATCAGCGGCTTGAATCAATTCTGTTGTCCAGCACTTACTGATGTTTACACAAGCATATATGCGCTCATTCTTTTTATATTGCATGCAGAATTATCGACTACCCGTCTGAAGAAATGAGTGAATGAAGGAATTGACGGATGGATGGCCAGACAAAAAAAGCAACAAACACATGCATGTATAAACACACGTGTATATATGAACATATGAACAATTGAATGGATCGTTTAAAATATCAGCTAAACGGAATTAATGAGTGGATGTATGTATTGCTTATTGGCATAAGTTTGATATTGGTATACGGCAAGTGTGCCGTTTACAAACGAGCTCGGCCAAATGGGCCTGCGCCGTTTACAAATGGGTGCACCGATAACCAATTTGGGTACGGGCCTGCGCCATTTACAAACGGACGTGCCGATAACCAATTGGCATATGAGCCCTGCATCGTTTACAAACGGGTGCGCTGATAGCAAATTGATATATGGGTCAGTGCCGTTTACAAACGGACGAGATTTGTTCTTGGGTCGCTACATGTGTATGTATTTATATAAACGTGTGGGCGAATGGAGCAGTGTGCATAACTGTTTGAACAATGCATTCCCAGAATCGCAATTTCAAGGTAGCTATACAGGTAAGCTGTGGAGTATTTTGAAACCAATTTGATAGGAGCCTTTTGCTGCCATAGTTGTTATAGAATTATGTATTTGACCCTCGTGTTCAAAGAGTTAAATTTTCGATCCCGTTGCGATTGTGATGAGGGTCGTCTAAGAGCGAATAGTCACGAATTAAACAACTCAATAGGTGGTCCATCCGAGGAAATCAGAAGGAATTCTGACTTTCTAGGCTTAGTGATTGTTTGCGATCGATATCGTGTTTCTCCTGATATTTGCACAAATTTTGATATTTTATATACAATACACGGACGAAAATAGACAGAAGAGGCTTCGCTGTGTGCTCATTAAATTTCAAGTACGCACCCAGTATGTATGTAACGATCTTTGTTGATTTAGAAATTTTCGCAAATAATGGTAGGGGGCTATTAAGTACGAAGTTTCATTTGATTATTAAGATGAAAATACCGTTATCAAAATATGATGATGTAACGCCTCGATAGAAGAATTTACGCCGCTGGTTAATACCACAGGTACCAATATCAAATACGATATCGGAAAGCCAGTTTGTCAACAGCGCAGGGGACCAATATTGGTTCACCTATCCAGAGTATCCATCTATCAATCTAACGTCTTATTACGTCATAAGCAGCATGGTGGCGTGTAGGCTGACGTCATAATCAGTATGTCATAAATTATTCTATTTGGCCCGTATTTAAGTCTTAATAGTCCGACATGTTCTACAAATTGTATGTCTGTACTATTTAATAAACATGGTGTTGAATATTTTGAAACTAATTTGACTGGACGCTGTTGCGATAGGCAGCAACAGTGCCCAGTCAATTTAGTTCCCAAATATTCAATAGCTTACAGGTCTGTATAGTTTTCTGGAAACTGATAGTCAGGGAGTTCAGAGATCGATCGATCCCAACACGAGAGAGGTGTGGGTGGAGCTTAGCTAGAGATGGACGGGCATGACCAAAAATAGAAAGGTCCATTGTTATGCTTGAGCCGATATGATTTATAAAATGTATACGCCTTTATTGTGGTGTTACATAAAGTTTTACCGACTCCATGATGATGATGATGATGATGATGATGATGATGATGATGATGATGATGATGATGATGATGATGATGATGAGTGACTGCGTTCTGCAGATGAAGAACTGAAAACTTCTTCAGCTGCAATCAGTTTTTCTTCAAAGGTCTCCATTGTCGCGTTCATGGTGAGCGTCCGGGGCTCCTTTTTTTTTAGGTTCGTTCTCGTCGAGGTCCTTTCCAGGTCCTAGATTACGTTCGTTACGGTCTGATCGTAAAACACTTAGCAATTTGTTGTTGTGCCGTCCTTTACGTGCCTGATACATGTTGGCACACTACACTGCAAATCCTAGTGCTTTCTGAACAGGCACATTCTCTGCCATTCTAAGACGATGCTCGAACATAGATCGTCGCTCTTGCGCCTCGCTCAAAGATAATGGCTCTGTGGTGCACAGTATGCGTGTAGAGTGCTGCATTTGATATTAAACTATATGGCGAGTGATGATTTGCAATGACTCGCAGAATTTTGCGGTGGCATGCAAAAGATTTTGTTTAAGGGGACTTTTTTAGCTGCCCAGTTTTATAGCAATATGGAAACACGTGTAGCATCATATAGTTGCATATGGCCGTTCATATGAGATATGAATCAACAACATCCAAGAGGGCTGGAAGGCGATATTTCATGTAACACAGCGAGTTCCAATGTCGATATAGCTGCAGAGTAGGGAACCCAAGATTCTGATCTTCGTCCACTTCTCAATGTCTCGACGGAGTGCCGTCATGATTCATTTATATGGTGTCGGATAGGTATACATAAGTGAACTCTGCTTTGGCTTCATTCACAAAGAGGTTTGCAGCCTTGAGCTGTTCTGTGGCTATTGGAAGTAGTGTATCAGGAGGACCTTTTTCTTCGTAGATAAAGTCCACACAGGCTGCGTATACTCTATTCCTAGTGGCACACCTATCATTGTGATTAGAGGGTTTTGTTGTGTCCAGTATTCTAGAATGGATGTTAGAGCTTCAGGGAGGTAGCAAGTGAAAAGCACTGGTGATAAATCATTACCTTGTGGTGATCCTATTGATGTTGCGAACTGTGCTTCATAGTTGTGAGAATATCAAAGAAATGACTGGAAGCCATTGATTGACGTGAATAAAACACAATCATTCATAGATTTACTTCTTTAATAACACAATTTCTAAAAAAAAACATGAAGTCCACCGCACAATAATAAACATATCTAAACTACAGAATAGATTACTCTCTTGTAATCACAACACAACATAGCACATATAATATTAGTCCGAGTTTTCTGATTCCACGTTTTGCCCATTCTGATATGGCCAGCATATCAGAATCGGCATAGGGTGGAGTTAGAGAACTCGGATTAACATAATATCAAACAATCCCCAGGAGTTACATGTAAAATTGTGTCAGCTCCACGGTTGTAGGGATACCAAGGATGGAGCCGATACAATTTATGTAACATATGAGTAAACACGTAGGCCTACGAACAGCCAATTAGAAATGTGTTTTGTAACTTGCATTGTTTCATTTTAGAACAAATATAACCGTTAGTCCACTGCGCCGTTGACCAATGAGCGCGCTAATATCGGATTCGATGTTGGTCCCTGTACTGTTGACGAATGAGTGCATCGATGTTCAATTCGATGTTGGTTCTCCAGGGTGCGTCAAAGGTGCAAATTCGATATTGGTGCATTACAGCGATATAATTGTGCGTAAATTAGTGTTTAATCATATTCAACATTATTGGCAATTATTGATATACCCGTGATTGCCATCGGCGGGTTTAGGGAGAGAATGGTGTGTGCGTGCGTGCGTGCGTGCGTGCGTGCGTGCGTGCGTGCGTGCGTGCGTGTGTGTGTATTGGGTGGGTTCGGGGGGGGGGGGGGGGGGTGTCCTCTCCTTGGACATAACATAATTATCTAGAGACATTACCCTCTACATTCCGGAGAAACATACATAGTACGGCATACTATACACTGAGGTTAATATTACATAGGTTCTCTGAAACATCTAAATCTGATACTTCAGATGCGACATTTTATTACGCCCACTCATAAAACTGGGATATTGCATTTAGTGTGCGTGTTGACTGCCCAACTCCTTATTATATGAGATCTGACTTCAGTGGGTGGATCCGATCTGGCACTCGAGTAACTGACGTCATAACCAAATACGTCAAATGACGACGCAATCAGAATGGCGTATAAATCCGTCACGAAAATCGAAAAGTACGCCAGGAAGTGTTGGAATTGAAGGTCTTTGATGAATGTACCAGTTAATAAACATTCTGTTGAATATTTTGAAACTAATTTAATGGATATTTCCACTGTATCCATTCATTATGACATCACAATCAACTACGTGATTGTAGAATGACATCACAATCAATGACGTCATTATGACGTCAATGATGGCGTAGATAAGTACGTGACGAACGCATAGTTGAAGACGTGGTATGCGTTGCTGTACTAATTGTAATAATTATCCTGTTGAATATTTTGAAACTAATTTGACTGAGCGCTGTCTGCTGACATAGACATCAACAGCACCAAGTTAAAATTAATTATTGCAAAATATTCAACAGCTTAGCTGTGTATTTTCCCGAAAATTGATTGTCAGGGCATTCGGGGATCGATCAATCCCAACACGGCGAACTGTGGGTGGGGCTTAGCTAGTGATGGGCGGGGCATAGCTAAAGCTGGAAAGGTCCATTGAAGAAACTTGCCGTGGAGTGGATGAGTCTCGTGGTGTGTGAATAGATGAATCCAGTCTTAGTTATGCCCTGCCCATCTCTAGATAAGCTGCACCCACTCTTTGCACGTATTGGGATCAATCGAGCCCTGCACGCTCTGACTCTCAATTCCCAGAAAACTAGGCCGGTAGGCTGTTGAATATTCTAAAACTAATTTGCCTGGCTGATGTTACTGACTATGGCAGTAACAGCGCCGAGTCAAATTAGTTTCAAAATATTTAACAAAACTTTTATTAAATAGTAAAGGCATACAATTCGTACAACTTTACGGGCTATTGAGAGTTTATAACGGACTAAATCGCGTAAATCATGACGTAGTGGATTATGGTGTCTGCCTACATGCGACGTAACACATTATGATGGCATGTGATTGACTGAGAGACTGGATTTCTCTATTAGTTAGTTGGTCAGTTATACAAAAGGTACCAAAACCATTTAGGTCTACACAGATCGTCACCAAAGATGTCAAAAGTGATTTTGATCAGTTTGAAAGTCATGATTCCGATTATCTTATATGTACGTTGATACATTTGGTGGAAAGTGCTCAAAATCTACATTAAAGAGATATTCCTTGATCTTTAAAAAAGCTAAATTTAAAATTTATTGTTCAGTGTCAAAGCGACTTTTAATAAATACCGAAGAGAAATTCCCACCCACTGATTATGGTTCATGTACATGTATACAGAAAATGTGGAGATAACACTACAGAATCTCAAGCAACATGAGTTGGCAACTCGGGTGAAGAACTTCGCATATGCTTCCCTTCATGGCAAGTGCTGATCAAATGTCTTCATCTGTGCATCATTAATTACTGTCGAGAAAATTGCAATCATGTTCACATTGTAGTAAATAGGTATGAAGGAATCAGAGAGCTAAAAAGATGTCGGCCGCTATCATAGCAGGCGGTCCGAACAACAGTTTGCGCTGTTAATATTAAGCCCCAATTTGCCGCTCACAAACTGGTCAGCAATACTTTCAAACACTCAGAGTACCCAATAGATTCTTAGAGGGTTATTTAAGATCTCGGAATATCGTGGGACCTTATGGATACCCACTCAAGTAACACGTTATCCTGATGGATGTTTTGTTGAGCGATTTAAGCCCATTGCCGTGGCAACTATTGTAGCTGTTTCAATTCTGTAATTGAGTAGCAACCGAATAAAAGGAAACAGAAGTTTCTTCACGCAATGTACCCTGCGCAAAATGGGCAATGCACCATGCCATGGAAAAATGCGGGTATTACCAAAGAGAATGACACAGATATTGTTGTCATAAACCCATTTTTTATCAATTGTGGATTAGAACAACTACACATAAAGATGAATGCACATTATATCTCAATCCACAGTTGTCCAGAACATTGGGACAGAGTGAAACCAGAATGTTTTACCTCGTGCATTCAAACAGCGGATGTGATACAAAAAACTTCCTTTACGGTAAAGAGAGAAAGACAGGTTGGTCCAAATGCAGGTAATGTCTGAAAGCCAAATTGACCTTTCTATGTCTGGACATAAAGAATGGAATATTAGATGAGGTCAGAATGCAAGCCATGAAATTATCCAAAGACATGCAACTTGGATTATATGGAAAGCAGCAGCCATGTGATTGGTCGTCTGCAAACCAGCTTCAAGCAAACGTACAGGATTTCTCCGTTATGTTTGCACAATGGATTTGCCTCTTTAATTATTCTGCTTACTTATTCTTATTTGATTAAAAATATAACACAATAAAAATTATTTAGGCCTATTGTGCAAGTTTATGAGTTCAGATTGTGCTCATTTAAGTGTTGGGAATGGGGAAATGACCTTTTAAGGGTTATTTTGTCATTGCTATCCCATGTGTGGAGTTCTGCAAGTAAAGGAAATTGCAATACAAAATTCACAATCAGCATATATTTAACACTTACCACTCTAATCACAACATTTTTAATTTTCAAATTAAAATACAAGATGTAGTACTGGTGTTTATGTTTCAACAAATTTGGTGAAACATTGTGCTGTCGTAGACAGCAACATCTTCCACCAAAATTGTTGAAAGATGTAGACTAGTTTCTTTGCTATTGACACCGTAAAAGATAGAATATTGGCATCAGTGTGCTAAGGGGTAACCTGTTTTGACATTGAAAATTAATTTACAAATTTGCCTTTCAGAAATCAAGTAATTCCCCGTTAATATCAATTTTGACCACTCTCCAACAAATTGGCGAACGTACACATAAGGAATTGGTAATCAGCGTTCAACTCTTTGTGTAGACCCCTTCACCCATGGCCCCCAACTATATTAGTTAGTTTAGTATGCAGAATAATGAGCGAGTAGCCCTGTGCTATAGTAGGCCGTATCCTGTATCAAATTCCTAACGCACATTTGAGCTTAGCGCGGTGTAGGGGACGCAACTCCGTTAAAGATATGCAATGTTTCATCATGGACTTACAGCAGATACAGAAAAAAAATCAGCCCTGCCCTTCTGCGGGAATTCATTTTCTGATTAATTTAATATAGAGAAATTAGAATTTTCAGCTGAGACACGCACCTAGAGTAGATTAGTATGTGTGTCTGTCTGTTAATATGTAACGTCTCTAACAAAGCCTATACGATTTAAAAGCTGTCCCTCAAATACATGACGTTATAATCAACATCAAGGTTACTTAGTGGCTAATTGTGAATTAAGAAATTAAGGATTAGCTGTATTAAAATCGTTTCAAACGTGCTTACAAGGTGTGTGCAGCTGAACTAAATGGGCGGGGCATACCCTAACACTACATCTATCCTATTATATCCTGCTTCAGCGTGGAGACCTGTCATGAAGATATCTTGAAATAGATTACCAAACACATTGTTCTCACCATAGGCACAGATAATGGGGAATCCAGTTTTAGCTACGGCCCACCCATCTCTCGCTAAGCTCCACTCACCCTTTGACCGTGTTGGGATGTATCGATCTCAGCAGTCTCTGAATCTCAATTTCCAGAAAACTAAGAGGTAAAACGTTGAATAGTTTGAAACAAATTTGACTGGGTGCTGTTGTTGCCTGCAGCAACAGCCTGCAACAACAGCGCCCAATCAAATTAGTTACCGAATATTAAACAGAATGTTTATTAAATAGTAAAGACATACAATTCATACAACAAAACATACTCCGTCATCAATTTAGCTACGCCATTCATGACGTCATTGATAATGGCGTCATCCTGCACGTCACATAGTTGATTATGACGTCATATGATTGATGGATATACTGGAAAGGCCCATTGTGCTGTAGTACGGTAATTTGATTAACTGCCCCGACTGCTGCAAGCCACCGAACAATAATTGCAATTGGCAATAACTCTGGATCTGCTGAATATTTTGAAAACAATTTGACTGAAAGTTGTTGGTGGCTTAGCCCACAGCAACTTCCAGTCAAATTTTTTCAAAAATATTCAACTTATCCGGAGATAAGCTCCGTGGAAAATGTAGTCTGCAGAAATTCAACAGGCAAACAGTTAATTAATTATTCATGCACAATAAGGCACACCACTCCACGCTCGGTTTCCTCAGGTAACTATATAGTGCATGAGTTTAATGTAATAACTAACACTGGTAGAGGATTGTGAGGCGTAACAATTCTTCAGGTGGCTGGCTAGTGAGGCCTTGCCAGTATTCTTTGATGCGCCATCGACACTTACATGTATGTGTCACTCAGGTATCTGACGTCATAATTAAAATATATCACATGTTAGCTGATGTCACAATTAAATCACTTATGTCCGTCACGAAAGTGGCGGAGTCGCGAGACAGCAAACGTCTGAGTTGCATGCTTTTGGTGAATTTACAATTTCATAAACATTATGTTGAATATTTTGAATATAATTTGACTGGGTGTTGTTGCATCAACAGCTCAGAGGAAAATTAGTTTTAAAAATATTCAACAACTTACCTGTATAGTTGCCTAGATATGCTTGGATTCTGGGAGTCAGGGTTCAAAGTTTTAAAGGCTATCAGTTTAAGAATAGCTCCATCTGAAATAGTATCCTCAAAACCCTTGCTACAGTCAGAAAATGTATGCAAATTGAATAAGTATTAACAAAGAAATCTAAATAAAGGATTCGAACAGAGGCCCAGAGAGCTATAAATTCCGACCATGCAATAACATGAAAATACATGGTCCACCAGATATATCATATAAATGGGGGAACCCAGTTTTAGTTATTCCCCGCCCATCTAGCCCATCATACATTTCACACGATTACTGCCAGACCTTTGCTACTTTCGTGACGGATCTACGTCGTTTGATTGTGACGTCAGCTCACAAGTGACTTATTTTGATTATGACGTTCGTTTCTTGAGCTATAGATCGATACCGCCCATTGTACGTTACATTGCACGGAATTTTATCGAATTTATTCTTAAGTTATGCCTTTGCTAGAAAGCAGTTGTGGCTTAAAATAGAAGGCGGTTATACCTTGGTTTAAACAGAATTTTATTTTGTTCAATGGGAGCACAGTAAGACATAAGTCTTATACACGTGTCGCCCATACATACAAATACAATACATTAATAAATACATCAAGATGGGGTATAATAAAACATAATTAAATAGTAACGTATGTATAACTAATTAAATGATAATTTATTTCAACCACTGATTACAATTGTCTAGGGAGTTCGCACACTTACGTATGTGTACGTGAATATGTGCGTGTGTGCGTACGTATTGGCGTGCCTGTGTGCATAATGCGAGAGAGAGAGAGAGAGAGAGAGAGAGAGAGAGAGAGAGAGAGAGAGAGAGAGAGTGGGAGAGAGATGGGGAGAGCGGGAGAGAGAGAGAAGGAGAGAGCGGGGGGGGGAGGAAGGGGGATGGAGGGAGGGAGGAAAGTAGAGAGCGAGAGAGAGAGGGAGAGAGAGAGAGAGAGAGAGAGAGAGAGAGAGAGAGGTTGGGATGGAGTGTGTATGTGTGTGGGTGGGGGAGAGTTAGGGAAAGAGAGACAAAAAGAGAGGAGAGGAGAATATGAGAAACAGGGTATAAACTCAGAATTTGACAAGAGTGAGAAAGGTAAGGTGAGGATCTCTTAATGCTGCGTTCACCATGCTTGTATATGTTGGGCTGTTTGCATTTCGCTCTTATAGTTGCGAATTTAACAACTAGGAAGTTACTTAAATCGGTTGGTATTGACTATGTATTGGCATACGGCGTTACATATTGTAATATTCTTTTCCAAGTCGACATTGTTAATACCTTCCCTGGTGTGGCGGCTTACTGGCCAGGTACTGGGCCAATACCTGAACAGTATGGCCCGGTATTGACCAGTAGCGGCCCAGTAACCTGCGCTATCAGGGTTGTTAATGGAAGTGTGGATCATCATCTGCATACCAACCAGTGACCGCATCCTCTTGCTAAACAGTGATACCATGTATTTTGAAAGCAATAATATCATTGGAAATTAAGGACAACATCTGCTTTGAAACCGGTGACATCATTTCCTTGAAATACAATGGCACATCTTCTGTGAGAACAAAATTACATTCTTCTTACCATCGCCTTGGAACTTAGTGATATCGTCTCATTGGAAGCCAATTATACCATCTACATTGAAACGAATTGCACTATATCTGTTTGGTAACAAATGACATCATCATATTTCTACCCCGGAGAAATCATTGCCTTGGTACAATGTCCTTGGAAACCAAGAACAGCTTCTTTAAGTCGGAACAACTGTCGGTAGTAAAATGGTTCATACAAAAGCAGACACACCTGTATATGTCAGTTGGTATTGTAAAGTGATGCCCCTTGACGACGGGTGGCATCTATCTTTTATTGCTAGGCCAGTAAGGGCATTTGTGCTTAGTGGCAATGTCAGCTAAAGCTAAGGTGATAGCGTTAGACAGACTCGGTACTATTTATTTGGTTTACAACCGTGCACGTGGCCTAATAAATACAAGTGGCTCACGCAGCTAGCCCTATATTACAGATATAGGGCTTGACTTTGCTAATTAAACTAGATTTTCACTTTTGTTGCTTATAAAAGGCTGCTTCCTTATTGGCAACATTCAATTTGCGCTTCAAACAGTTAATATCTCCGTAGGGTTTAAGCGATTTCCGTGGTGTAATGAGATCCTATCATGACAAAATAACATATACATGCACGACAAAAGCCGACAACCTTTCAGAAGCACGCGTAACTCCCGGAAGTTACGTCACAAATATTTACTTGCATTATTTGCGGATATGACGTTAGAAACAACATCGCGTTGTACATGCGTGTTAAGCCCGCCAATCTTCTGTCAACAGAATTCGGGAAGTACTGAATGAATTCTAAATCACATGTTTAATTTCGGTGAATGGGATTAAACAGTTTCGGTCAGATCTTCAATGTAATTCTGTCATGGATATTTAAGTAGCGAAACTCGTAAAGAAAGACCGGACTGGACAGATGAAAAGGAGGGAATTTGTTCTGATTGTTCGGCGATGATCGCGTTATGTGTCTGTCAAAGTCCGACAGAGGTCCACATCTGCGAGACAATTATCTCAGCGTCAACAAGTTACGTGGCAGTGCTAGCTCGTTAGCGCGGTCGGAGTTTGAACAAGGGTTTGGCAGGTGCGTGAAAGAAATACCTATTAACGAAATATGCATCTTTGACTCTAGATCTTGGTTAAGGCCGTGTTCTCACTAGAGAGTTAATCGGGAATAACGCCATACTTCAGTATGGCGTTATTCCTGATTAAGTCTCTAGTGAGAACACGGCCTAAGATTATATATCAATAAGGTATTATACCTAGTACATATGTATGATTAGTGAGTGGCAATACATTAAATACAACATAACACGTCACGAATATGCACGAACGCCTAAGATGTCTGAAAAACAATTTTATTAACAATAGCCGTGAATACATTCTCTCACATGACAATCAAATTATTGATCGCCTTTGCGTGATATATAGTACTAGGCTTACTTCGGTATAAGAGGAGAAATCAATAGTTCAATAGCTGAGGCTGCTCGGAAAAAAGATCCAGTTCAAATAGTTTACATAACAATCTCACAATATACGGCTTATTTTCTGTCTGAATTTCATATTTCGACATCAGCTAAGCCCCCGTTTCCGGCCCTGGCGAATGTCAGACATAAATCTCGGGCACCAAACCTGATTTATTAGAAATCTAATAACTAGTAGTGTTAAATATTTTTTCAAATTAAGTAACCTATTGTCATGTATCGTACACTGCGTCAGGATCTGTCAAATGGTCATTTTGATAGCAAACGTCTGTTTGACGTGACGTAGCGATAGAGAATCGAAACATTCTTGCTTTATCCATCCATCCATCCATCCATCTATCCACCTTCCCACGCTCCCAACCACTCACCCACCCACCCATCTACCCAACCACACACTCATCCATCCATTCATTCATCCATCCACCACCCACCATCCACCACCCACCACCCACCCACCCAACCATCATCCATCCATCCATTCATCCAACCATCCATCCATCCATCCATCCATCCATCCGTTCATCCATTCATCCACCCATTCACCCATCCATCCATCCATCCATCCATCCATCCATCCATCCATCCATCCATCCATCCATCCATCCATCAATCAATCAATCAATCAATCAATCAATCAATCAATCAATCAATCAATCAATCCGTCCGTCCATCCGTCCAACCACCTACCCACCCACCGGCCCACTCATCCACCAAAGCAACCAAACAGCCAGGCAGCCAAGCAAGCAAGCAAGCAAGCAAGCAACCAAACAACCAACCAACCAACCAACCAACCAACCAACCAACCAACCAACCAACCAACCAACCAATCAACCAACCAACCAACTAACCAACCAAGTGGTCCGCTAAGAAAGCATGTCTTTGGTGAATTTAGAATTTAATAAATATTCTGTTGAATAGGCAGCAATATCTTCCGGTCAAATTCGTTTCAAAATATTCAACAACTTACCTCTATAGTTAATTTCTACAAATGTACACAACATTTTAAATAAATTTAAATGTAAATTATTATCTTGCAATTTAGATTCTTGCAATTCAGATTTTAAAGTTTCTGTTCGATTCCAACACTTAATGGACGGCAATTGTGTCAACAGCGCATTAAAGCGCGTCAAATACTATTTATTGCAATTGCCACTACTTTTCAAGGAAATTTTGATTTCTGCAGGCAAAAAGAGTATTTTTGTAAATTTATAACTAAAATTTACAAAAAATAGATTTTTGTTATCCTTCAAATGGACATTCATCGAAAGTGTAATGGTCAAGAAAATTCAAATTTCTGCTTAGCCAGTGTCTAATTGCAGACCAAGAAGAGTAATTTTTGAAAATTTAGCGATGGAATGACTGTCTCTGTTACCGAGCCACTCATTCCAGTGGTAAGTTTTCAAAAATGTTCTTCTCTTAGCCTGCAAATTGACATTTCTCAAGATCACTGCAGAGGTCGTTTTTGACCAACTTGACCATTAAAGGGTTAAGTTGACACAAGCGCGGTTACCTAGAAATGGATGAGCATATAGTTAGTAATGGATTTCTCTAAGGTCTCTATTAGCAGATGATCTACTATTAGTAGATTTTGGTGATTTGTGTACAGATTCGTTTTGTTAAATTACCGATTCTAAATGAAGTTTTCTCTTGGCCCGTATTCACAGACCTGTCATTGTGACCATATTAGCGATGCAACAGATTCAATGTAGGATTCCAGGTGTTCAGTTCATCATATGACGTCATAATCAACTACACGACGTGTAGGTTGACGTCATGATCATTTACGTCACGAATGACGTAGCTAAGTTCGTCACGAACGCATAATTAATGACGGACTAATTTGTGTTGCAGGAATTGTATGTCTTTACTGTTTAATAAACATGCTGTTGAATATTTTGAAACTAATTTAACTGTGCACTGAAGGAGATCTCGCGAGACACAAATGTACCTGTTTAGCCCCCACTATCACATAAACAACAAACCATCAGATATGGTTAACACTGCTACGCCAGCCGTTGTATTGACATCTACGGTGTTCGTCAAAAGAACTGTACAAACAATATTAATATTATAGTATACCAGTGCGTTTTGAAATTATCAAATAATGATTTTAACATTTAAGTATAGATCTATTAATAGACTTTGAAATATATTATCAAAATGCATATTTGCAAATGTGTTCCTAACGCAAACACGGAAATGTACGGCCTCCCAACCGACACGAAAACCCATTACATAAAAAAAACCTATTGAGGTAAAAAAAAATATTGGGAACGTGCTCCTCATACCGCCCACCTAAATTTACACAGTGGGAATTTAAGCAAGGCCTGACTGAGAGGGATACAGCTACATTTCTGAATATATAGCAGGACTCAGAGACAAATTTCAATTTAAAAACAAAACTGAAAACATTTTTTGAAAAAATTTAAAAAGATTTCCCGGAAACTGAAGTTGTTACTAGAACGGCTACAACTAGACCAGCATGTAGAATGACCAGCGGTCATTACGAGCTCAATCAGCTCAGATCTGATTGACCAATCACAATTTCCTGCGACGAAATGTCACCAACATGGTATGTAATCCGTGACAGAGAAACATTATTTTCACGCTTCACTGCGTGCCGCTAGAAAACATAATAATAGTTCTCTGGATATTGATAGTCTGGGAGCTCAGTGATCGATCGGCGAAGTGCGGGTGGAGCTAACCAGGAAGTAAAGGACAGCGTGTTAGAAGGTGATATTATAGTGGAGGGAGAAATCTGTGGAGAAATCTGTGGAATTGGTGGTCAAAATCACAGCTCCTTTGGAAATTCCAAATGAGCGACTGGTGGCGGAATTTTCGCAGTATGGCCAAGTTGTCAAAATCGAGAGGGAAACTTATCGTTTTGATAAGTCTCTTGAAAATAGAATCAGACGGGTGTATTTTGATAAAGTGGATACGCCGCTCCCTAACACGTTGTCCATTGATGGTGCCTTCATCCTGCCATTATGGTACAGAGGTCAAGTGAAGGAATGTCGAATTTGTGCTGATACTAACCATATAGCAAGAGATTGTCCCAAGAAATACCAATGTCTGTTGTGTGGGTCTCCAGATCATTTCAAACGCAATTGCCCGAACGATAGTAAAGTATCGAAATCTGCTAGGGACCGCAGTGCTGTAAATTCTGAGTCTCCGGAGGAAAAGGGGAATCCATACCCTGCCCTGCCTCTAGTTTCTGTTGTTGCGGAGGTTCGTGCGGTATCAACTCAGAATGTACATACTGTTGAAGAACCTAAGTCAGCGAATGTTGATGTGAATGACAGTGAGATTCAGGTTATAGAGGAGGGAATTAGTTTGACTCCTGATGAAATTGATAAAGGACAATCAGGTGATGATGATGTCCTGGATAATGACGACTGTTCATCGTCACAAGCTCTACCATGTGGACAAAATAAGTTTAGAACTGACTCGACAGAAGATGGAGATGATATTCCTTTGAGTATGGCGTCAACGTTTTCAGATATTATTAATAGACCAAAACGTAATAAATCTTACTCTAGTTCCGAATCTGACGTTGAAGCAGAAGATATCGAAGATGATAACATGTCTCTTGCTGAGTCAGAATACTCAGGTCAAACTCAATCATCACATATATCAGATGAAATGGTGGTGTATTGTTCACAAAAGGGTGCTGTTTTAGTGCCGTTTGTAACAGCAACAGGTGTCCGTTAGAGACATATACGGTGCGATTCCGACATTTCCCGTTACAGTCACTTGGAAAAGGCTAAACTAAATGATCACGATTTTGCCAGCAAGTTTGGAAAGTGGGATAAAAAGAGAAATAAGGCCAGTACGTCGAAATCTAGTTAGGTTACTTATGGCAGGCTTGCATATTATCTATCTTATTACGCTCATTTGTACGCTAAATTGCGGGGGTTTGAATTCTGAATTTAAGCAGCGGCGTTGTTTAGAAGAGCTTGCAAACCAAAATGTTGATGTCGCTTTACTTCAGGAAACCAAACATTAAAAACCTGAAGTTTTTCAAACGTTTAAACAACTTTTTAAAGGTGAAATCTACTACTCACTGGCAACTGATAATAGTGCAGGAGTTGCCATACTAATTCTACCCAGCTGCCTTAAATCGGTTAGCATCACATCTTCATCTTCAGATACAAGTGGACATTGGGTCAAAGTAGCAATTGATAATTCTCATTCAGTTTTAAATATTATGTGTATCTATGCACCTACTTCTCATGGATCTCGTTGTCGTATATTTACTGATGCATTCGCTAGCTTTCAAGATAATGAATGCGAGAATTTAATTTTAGGTGGGGATTTTAATTGTGTTTTAGACCAAAATAAATATAGGAAATCCACCACTGGATATAATGATATGTCTCATAAGCAATTGAAACGTTTCTGCGATTGTGAAGATTTATTTGATAGTTATAGAGAAACCCATCCTGAAGGAACCGATTTCACCTGGTTTTCTAATGATGGTAGGTCAGCATCGCTATTAGACAGGATATATTTGAATCAATTGCTGAAAGGCAGTCTTACACAGGTTATCACCCTTCCAGTAGCATTTTCTGATCATAATATGGTGTGTATCAGTTTAGATAATGCTGACTGGATTAAGCAATGGCCTGGGTTTTGGAAATTAAATAATTCCCTTTTGCATGATATTAACTATCATCAGCGTATTGAAGGATTTTGGGCATGTTGGCTTCGTAAAAAGGATGAATATGAAAACCTGATACAGTGGTGGGAAGAGGGCAAAGCTGCGTTGGTTCATATTTCACGACAGTTTGCAAATAAAAAGGCCCGTGATAGGCGCAAATGAAAGAAGACCTTGGATACATTTTTACTCCGAATTTCAAGCAAAGTTAATGGCGGTGATGCAAGTTACAATGGCCTCTTATTAAAAATAAAGAATCAAATTAATGATTTAGATCACTATGCTTTTGGAGGCGCGAAGATTCGATCAAGGGTGCAATTACAAGCAGAAGGTGAGAAGCCTACCAAATTTTTCTGTTGTTTAGAAAAGGCAAGAAGTGTTGAAAAGCTTATCAGACGGCTACAATTTAGGAGTGGTGTTGTAGTCAACTCAAATATAGATATGCTAAAAGCTGTTCATTCATTTTACAATGAGTTGTATACATCCGAAGATAGTGACGAAGCAGCAACAACATTTCTTCTAGGCGACTTAAATAAGCGATTGCCTGATTCGTGCTGTGAAAGTTGTGAACAACACCTGTCGTTAAATGATTTAACCGAAGCTTTACATCGAATGAAGGTAGGTAAAGCTTCAGGACGTGATGGACTTACATCCGAATGTTACCGCACATTCTGGCACTTTCTTGGACCATCGTTTCAGCAAGTGGTAGATAATATATTTGAGCATGGCCACCTTCCTTTTTCTATGTTTCAAGCATATGTGCGAATTCTGTATGAGAGAGGTGACAGGGACGAATTGAAGAATTATCGACCAATATCTCTACTTTGTGTCGATTATAAGATAATTTCAAGAGCGTTGTCATTGAAATTAGGTAGAGTATTAGATGAGGTTATTGATCATGATCAGACATGTGGTATTCCAGGCAGAAGTATATTGATCAATGTCATGTTGATAAGGGATTTAATTAATATAGTTGAGAAGGATGGAATTTCTGCGGGTGTTGTTGGACTTGATAATGAAAAAGCTTTTGATCGTCTCGAGTGGGATTTTCTTTTCAAGTCCTTAAAGTGCATTGGATTAGGCCCACATTTTATTAAATGGGTTAATATATTATATACAAACATAGCTAGTCGATATCTGGTTAATAACTTTTTGTCTGATGAAGTTATATTGGCACGTGGAGTAAGACAAGGATGCTCCCTGTCGCTACTCTTATTTGTGATTGCGATGGAATAACTAGGATCAACATTGCGAAGAGACAGCACTTTTAAAGGGTAGTCATACCTGGAATAGGGAGCCCATTAACGATCTCGCAATACTCTGATGATATAACAATTTTCATTGGGCAAAATTCAGATTTCTCTTCCCTAGAGCTTGCAGATTTTTAGAAGCGTTTCGGGGCTAAAGATTAATAAGGAGAAATCTGTTGGTCTGTGTCTTGGTTCTTGGAAATAATGGGTATAAAGTGGTCAGATAATAACATTAAAGTTCTAGGAATTTACTTCAGCAGGAAAATGGATCCACTAGTGAATTGGACATATCGCATTAGTAAAGTTAAACAAATACTTTCCAATTGGAAACCGCACCGCCTGTCCATCTTTGGCCGGGCTTTTGTTATAAATAACCTCGTTATCTCTGGATTGTGGTACACAGCTTCTGTTATCCAAATGCCAAAACATGTTGAGGATGAAATTAATAAGTTAATCTTATCATATGTATGGGGAGATAAAACAAATCTTGTGTCTAATGCCGTGTGTGTGAATGGTAAATTAAACGGATGATTAGACCTAGTCCATATTTCAACTAAATGTGCATCAATGAAATTAAAGTTTTTACAAAATCTGCTTTATTCCGACTTGCCATGGGAATATGTTTCACAGAAATTGTTAGAGCTGTGTTTTGGTCCATTTCCTGCTGAATGCATTTTCTTATTAAAATCACCACCACGAGATGTTATGAAAATCCCTGGAGTATATAAAGAGCAACGAAAAGCTTTGAGCATGTTTTTCAAAGTTGTTCAATTACCTCAAACATGGAAAGATGTGCTAGATCAGAAATTATTGGGAAATGATAATATTTAGTTGGGCAGCAGGGCTTTTTATTTCCCATCATTGGCCAGTAAAGGCATTCATATTGTTTCTGACTTAGTTACTCCAGGTACCCGAACATGGTTTACTTTCCATATGCTATCAGAGAAATGTAAGCTGCGAAATATTGATGCTCGGAGACTTTTAACACAAATTCAGAAAGCAGTTCCGACAGCATGGTTTACATTACCCAATGCTAATAGTATAAGTGAAATTTCTCCACCTATGCTACGTTACCATGACACATTATTTAGATCTCATATGAGTTCTCATGATTGGTATATTCTTCTAATACAGAAGCATGCAAAAATATCCAACGCTATTGCGGCGTAGGAAGGAACAAGATATAAACCCTCAAATTGGAATATGGTTTGGAAGAATTTACATCTGCCTTGCTTGCCCTCTAATGCACAGGATATAGCTTGGCGTCTTATCCATCGCCGGTTTTGGGTGGGTCACCTATTACAAATATGTCATGTCACAACGAGCAATCATTGCCCTCTTTGTGAACGTGAGGAAGAAACGATTGATCACCTTTTTATCAATTGTGCAGAAATTTTGGAATTTGGAAAATATATTGAGACAATAATAATTAAATTTAATATCCGTCCGCTGAAAATAAATTCTGAAATGATTTTGTTTTGAGACCTGGACCATATGCAAAGATATTTTCCCGGTGGTAAGAAAGTAATAGTCATCTGGCTCTTAACAATAGCTGTCTGGACGATTTGGAAATATAGATGCGCTCAGGTGCTGAACCCGGACAGGGGTAATTCATTATTATCTCTGAAAGCGATTTTTGGTGCCCTATTCCAGCAATTTTACAATCCCAATATTTTTAATTTACGAAAAGGCGCAGACCAGACCAGTTTACAGATATGTGGTGTAAGACATGCCCGTTGATAATTCTTTCCGGGAATTCAGTTACCTTAAATATATAAGCACGAAACCATATGAGATGTAAGCTACTGTGGGAAAAGATTATTGCTAGATTTCCTTGGATTATTTTAGTTTTTGGTTGGATGGTCGCTGCGTTTTCCATTGGTTTGGCTTAAATTATTCACTAGAGTAACATTGAAAGTTTGCTGACTAATGAATTAAATAATGTTTATTATCGTCAATATGTTATATGGGAATATTAATTTTAATAATATTGGTTCCGGGGTAATTTTGGAAACAACAGTCAAAGCAAAGTAACTCGATTTTTTTCACTTTTATGATTGTAAGTTAGTTTAAACATGTATCTACAGTACTCAGAATATCCAAGCCGGGGTGATTCTGGAAACATACTAGTTATTTGTGTGTATATGGCATTTGCGTTAGGGTAATTTTGGAAATGTTCATTCAAGGTAAATTGATTCGGTGTTTTCACTTTTGTGATCATAAGTTGGTTGAACATATGATCACAGTAGTCAAAATAGCCATATTGTGGTAATTTTATAAACAGTAATGGTGATTCAGGTGTACATTGGTATTGCATTAGGGTAATTTTAAAACTTAACGTTTTGTTGAAATAAGCGGTCCAAATTAATTTTTGCGCATGAGCGTAATATTTGTTGCTTTTTATGTATATATTGGTGTGTGTGATGTAATGCTTATAAATATGTTTTTTAATTTATAGAATTTATTTCTACAAAATACTGACGTATATACATGTTGTTAATTAAGTTTCTTACATTTTTCTGTATTTTGTCAATAAAATATTTTTGGGTAGAAAGGATTTCCACACAATCCTTTGATCATGTTACCAAAAAAATCGTAGTAGTAGTAGTAGTAGTAGTAGTAGTAGTAGTAGTAGTAGTAGTAGTAGTAGTAGCATCGTCCTAGTCGTTGTCGGTGCCGGTGATAACGATTGCGACAGCAACAGCAACAGCAACAGCTCCCAGGCAAATTAGTTTCAAAGTGTTCAACAGAATATTGTGGGTGAATTGCTGGGTGGCTAGGTGGATTGGTGGGTGGATTGGTAGGTGCGTGCGTGGGTGAGTGCTTGGATGGGTGGTAGATGGAAGGGTAGATGAAGTAATGGACTCTCAGTGTTAACCGGATGGATTAAGAACAGACCTTTGAGTGGTCAACGGTGGCGCTATGCTGCTATAGCAGGGTGGTCGAATCCGCATCTGTCGTCTTTGTTAAAGAACCACCGCTTTGTGGCTTAAAACAAGTGCCGTATTTCATTATTCCATCAGATACTTAAGTGACGGATCGGATCCTTCCATTTTCTGAAATTGCAGACTGTTTCTTAACCCTTTAACACTCAAAACGACCAAAACGACTTTGCACGAGTCTTGATAAGTGTCCATTAGCAGACCAAGAGAAGAGTATTTTCACAAATGTCCAACTGGAATGACTGGCTCGATATCCGAGCAAGTCATTTCATTGGTCAGTTCTCAAGAATAATCTTCTCTTGGTCTACAAATAGGAATTTTCTATGAGAAAATTGAAATTTTCTTAAACAAACTCGTGTTAATATAGGTCAGTTACAACTACACAAAATGTGTTTGAAGTCATAAAGCGGTGGTTCTTTAATACAGGCGTAGGTACGGATTCTACCACCTTCGTATTTAACCATTCGTCGCTCAAATGTACATGTGGTTATTTTAATCCATCCAGTTGACGCTAATAGTCTATTATTTCACGCCGCATTTCTCAAGAAAACGCCATTTTGAAAATGCCTGTCCTATCAGATGCCTATGGGATTAGACTAAGTCGTTCAGTCAGCTTTGGGGAGCGAATGAAATCCGTGGGTAAACTCAAGATGTTGTGATCGTCCCCCAAACAGTCACAGATCCCGGATTAGAAGGTAATTGTGGGCAAACAACGCTAAGTCTCGGCCATGTCGAGAATTTGATTTCATCCCGGTTATTCTTCTACTGTTTGGCTCAAATAAGTGATTAAAATGCATTATGTCATAATTGTTGTTGTCGTGAAAATACATGCAAAGTCTGTTTAATGTGTATTGGTGCGTATGAAATCACCACCAAGGGCAGAGCAATATTGGGGGTGACCATGGCATCCGTCGTTGGAATGCCAACCTTAGTCAGGAGTAGAACTGCTTCAGAAACAACAAATGGAACCCCAATTAAGAAGTAAGAAATTGAATGCAAATCTACAATGTTGAGAATGAGAGAATGCAAATCTACAATCTTGAGAATGAGAGAGAGAGAGAGAGAGAGAGAGAGAGAGAGAGAGAGAGAGAGAGAGAGAGAGAGAGAGAGAGAGAGAGAGAGAGAGCATTTCGAACGATACCTGTAATAACAGCGTGTCGCCAGAATCAGGACTGAGTATAAAGGCCTATGTCAACGCTGGAATCCAGTTTTATCTCTGCCCGCCCATCTCTAGCTAAGCTCCACCCACGATTTTACCGTGTTAGAATCGATCAAGAAAACTATACGGCTAATATTTTGAAACTAATTTGACTGTGTGCTGTTTCTGCCGATGACAGCAACAGCACCCAGTCAAATTAGCTTCAAAATATTTAATATCATGTTTATTAAATAGCAAAGCGGACATACAAGTCTTACAACTTGATGGACTATTAAGTGTTTAGGATGGACTATATCGTGTCATGCATGACATAAATGATTATGACGCCAGCCTACATGTGACGTAGTTGATTATGACGTCATATGGTAAGATTGACTGAGAGATTGAATTCATCAATTCCTGGTTGAACATTAACGAGTCTGTTCTTGCCCTTACCACGTCTGTGATAGATATTTTGATAGACACGACCGACTCTCACCGGGCCGTTGAGCGTCAGAGCAGGCTTAACTACGATTGCCTATGACTCATTTAGGGATCAAGTCTTTGTTCTCTGTCAAGGTATATTTCCTTCTATGGTGCCAAGCTGGAGAGTAAGAGGAACTCTCACACATTTCCAAGAACACGTGGTGCCATACACGCATCTATTATTCTGTATATATTAACCATTTAACACTCATATCAGCCAAACCGGCTTCTACAGTGGGCTTGAGAAATGTCCATTTTCAGACCAAGAGAAGACTATTTTGGAAGATTTATCACTGGAATGTCTGGCTCGATAACCGAGCCAGTCATTCCAGTGGTAAATGTTCAAAATAGTCTTCTCTTGGTCTGGAAATGGACATTTTCTCTGAGAGAACTGAAATTTTAAAAACAAATTCGAAGGTTAAAGGGTTAATTACACCGCATATTATGTCACCCTCATAGTCTGATCAACAGATCGCTTGGTATCTTCATTGACGACATGCAATGATCATTGCGCCGTATTTCATCACCTACGCGACAATATATTTTTATAGAAGACGCAGACTGAATCTATCTTTAAAATGGCGGCTCATCATATTATCAGCATAATTTATAATGATAAATTGTGTGCATCCAATAGTTTTGTTCGCATTATACGAAAAGGAACAATACACTCGAGCGATTAGTCATGACCATTGGGACGTTTGACTTACCGCACTACCGTACGTATGTGTACGGTGAGTTGATGTAACGAGCCAACATCCAATTTGCACCATTGACAAACGGCGCAGGGACCAATATTGAATTTGACTTATAGGCCTACTAATAAAGCAACGCAGCTCAGATACTATAAAACAGGCTCCGAGTCGTATTGGCTCCATAGTTGTGGGAAAATCAAATATGGAGCCGACACAACTTTGTGTAACTGAGTAAGTACCTAGGGCTACTGGACTACCAGCAGCGAATCAGAAATCTGTGTAGCATGATATTGTTTCATAATGGCGCAAATATCACACTTGATATTGGTCACACGCGCTGTTGGTCAATGGAGGGTCAATATGGAATTCGATATTGGTACCATGTGACGTTGATCAATGGGCACACCGCACGCCGATATAGAATTCAAATATTGGACCGGCGCCATTTACCAATGGGGGCGCCGATATTGAGCCCGCACAGTTGGCCAACGGCGCAAATTCTATATTGGTGCGTTACTGAGACATGGAGTGGATGTTATACGATGAGTAAAGTGGGGTTAAACACGGTCGTATTGTTACTTGTCCGACATAGTTCCCGCATATGAGTAAAATAAAGTGAACGGATGAAAGGCAAGTTTACTTAAACACTTAGCACAGAGCATGTATTTGTATTTTTTTAAAGATCTCCCTAGATTTCCTAAGCCAGACTTGTAGCATTAAATTAAAGTAGCTTCTGGGTGCTAGCGTTCGGATGGGCATCGGAATCCGGCATGTGTACGCATAAACAATTATACCATGTCCGCTATAAGCTCAAACAAACCTCAATTATCCTTCAAGATGACACTATTTGACTTGGATATATATCATTTCCTCCCACGATAACCCTAAAATAACAATCTCGCGCATTTAGTACTTTTAAATTTTTTAAATTTTTTATAAAGTTTATGATACAGAATTTATAATACCAGTTCTTTATTGTCTAGGGTTACCCAGGTGCAGCCGCGGTTAGCGACCATGGGGCAGATTATACGACACATTCTTAACCCATAGGTAGGTGAACGTTCGTTCAGTATCTCAATTTCAAGATAACCGTAGACAAAATCTTTTGAATATTTTGAAACTAATTTGACTGAGAGCTGTTGCTGCCATAGGCAGCAACAGCTCCCATTCAAATCAGTTTCAAAATATCTAGCGGGATACTCCTTACATCGTTAGGAATTTATAATTTTTAGCCTGTATTTGTTAAAGAGTTATATTCAGACAACTCAACCCATGTATAGGAATGCATTGCTCTGTCGCACCTGCTTATCAATCATGGTCAACAAATACTGGCACCGCATATTACGCACAACAGCGGTATACCCGAAAAAGGCTTCTGAAATTTAAGAATTATAATTTTTTGTGACGGCTCCTCTATCCTTACTTCTTTATTTGCACCAGGTGTTTGCCAACGGTAATACAGTCGCAGGACTGCTGTCCAGTCCAATAGGCCCGTATCCACCATTTCTATTATTGTCGTCCACCCTATACTACTTAACCCATCCCGCACCAGGTATTCGATTGAGATTAAATTTGGAGGCATTAAGAAATAAGGACAGTTCTATCACGTTGACGAATTTTAACTATGCTTGTCGGTGACTTGCTGACTTACAATTTTTTTAATGTTTAGCAGTTCCAATACATTAAAAGAATAATAAAGAGCGTTCGTAGTTGAATGTTCTGATGATTGGTGCGGATCAGGACCTGATATGATAGGAACACAAACCATCCAATTCACAAAATGGCCATTTCCAGTTGTCATTCCGATAATAACCCGCAGGGTCGCGAGACCAGTGGACGTCAAATTCGACTAGGCAAGTATTAAAAGTTTATTGCGCATCTTATTACCCCTTTAGCAATCATATTAGCTAAAAACGGCTTCTGCAGTCGTCTTGAGAAATGTCCATTTGTAGAACAAGAGAAGACTATTTTTGTAAATGTTACCACTGGAATGACTGGCTCGGTTAAAATAGTCTTCTCTTGGTCTGCAAGTGGACATTTTCTACGAGAGAACTGAAATTTTCTTGAACAAATTTGAAGGTTAAATGGTTAACGAATCAGTCACTTGCGATGTCAACCGAAGACCATTCAGAAAGACATTTGTATAATACATTTATGAGACGGTTTTTGTTTCAAGGCTTTAGTGAAAAAGCTGATTCTGAATGAATGACAGACTGACATACCATGGACAGATCGACCGACCGACCGAGCGACAGATAGATGGACAGACGGACCGACCGACCGACCGACCGACCGACCGACCGACCGACCGACCGACCGACCGACCGACCGACCGACCGACAGACCAACAGCCTGACCGACGGACTGAACGACAGACCGACATACCGACCAACTGACCAACCGACCGACCGACCGACTAACCGACCGACCGACCGATAGACAGACTGACCGACGGACCGACCAACCCACAGACGGACAGACCGACTGATTGGTTTGTACTAGTTATGTGTCAAAACTATAAATGTAATAACATTTGATCCACTGATGTAAATATATATCAACGTCACCAGAAGGAGGCATATTTTTTCTATGTGGGTATTCGAGTAGGCGGATGTTGGGGCGTGACTTCGCATTGTCCGTACAACGTCAGTCTCCAGTGTAGATCCTTCCTCCTTCGGAGCACCTTCAGTTTAGGATTCAACAGGTGAAAATTGGGAATGCAATTACGATTCGAATCGTGTCCTCGCGACTGTGAGAGAGCAGGAAAGGTGGCTGACTGAGTGAGTGTTAGTTTGTTTCGTATGTAACTTGATCAGTCCCGGATTTATTTGAACAGAGGGAGTTCAGTGTTGATTTTTCGATTGGAAATTCAAGCTTCACGTCTTGACCCAAACGGCAGCTGTCAAAACGAACATTGCAGAAATCCTACGCTTTAACCCTGTTGCGCCTTACAATCCGGTATCTGAGATTTAAAATCGATATCCAGTGCAGTGACTGGAAGGACAGTCAAGCAAATAACGTTCAATGAATTTAATCGAATATACTTTCACATTGTGAAACATGTAGTACCCGACCTTTGTGGAGATGCATGGGCTAAATCGTCCCCAAGAAATGATGATCATTTCACATCCCATCCTGAAGCTAGGCTACTATTTTTCTACATGACGGCAGATGACTACAAAACAACCTGTTGATTTGTAAAGGGGCGCATTGCAACAGGTAGAAGAATGAATGGCGGAGTCAAAATTCTTTTCTTACAACGAGGACAATCACCATCACAATAAGCACAAAAACTCATCTCTACCACAATGGACCACCTCACAATAAAAACGCCTGCTTAATCGAACTACAATGGCATAAAGTCAGTATAGTGTACATATCTAACACTATCCATACTTGGCTCTGAATAACGGATAACGCCGAGTACTTTAAACGATTAGCTGTTGTAAATATTGTTATCAATCACAGGGAATTTGTAAAGAATATCTGCTGGTGAAATGTATCTTTATTGAATTGAATTGGATTGAATTGAATCGAGGTGAATTCAATAGGATTGATATAAATTGAATTGAATTTTACGGTTATTCCCATACCACATTCAAATATAATTAACCTGGTAATGCAGTTAGGAAAGATAGGTGTAGTAAGAGAATGTAAGCCGATGTTATTTGAGTCCACATTTCGGTGGCTCTTTATGTAATATTGTATATATTGTATACACCAGTTTTAACACTTTGGTCCTGAACAACCGAATTCGGAAACGCAGCTTCAATTTAACCCTTTCACAATGAAGCCGTCCAAAACCGGCATCTGCAGTTGTCTCGTGGAACGCCCATTTGCGGGCTAAGAGAAGATTATTTCTGGAAACTTACCACTGAAATGACTGGCTCGGTAACCCCCACCCCACCACCCCTCACCGCAGCCACCCCACTCTCACACACCCGCCCACCAGGAGCTACCCCCCACACCCACCCCCCCCCCCCCCGAACAGATTTGATTATGCTGCATCTATAAGATTTGTTTGCTGCTAAATTTTGAGTGGTCTCCTCGTAATAGCAGACGGGCTGCCTTGATGTGACTAACCGAAACGGCCATCGCCAAGACCCTATCTGAATCTATAGTACTAAGCGCAATAGTCGGATGACATGAGTCACTGCTTTGCCCCTTGTCTCATACTTTCGCAAACAGATATAGCTTGCGCTTCTGTAGTCATACGTATGCCGTCACCAATCACGTCTTCGGGAGACGGAGCATGCGATCAATGAATTCTTTTCTGATGTCCTGGTAATTAGTGCCAGCCCAAGTCTTAATACCCAGATAGTACTTCGCCGGTTCGCTCACATCTCCATAATCTTCTTGAGTGCTTTTATCATGAACTTTATTCATATGACAGCACATGTTCAGGAAGTCGTTAGACACCGCCCATCCCGCATGGTGGCACGTGTAGACTCCCGGTGTTGCAAATCAGTTGTTTATCAACACGTAAATGTGGAACTGGTCATCGAGGGACTAAGGTAGGCACCACACACGGGCAGTGTTGAGCGTGGTTTCCTGAACGAGGTGGTCCCGAACTCACATCGGCCAGTAGGAAGTGCCACACTGCATGTTGTACAGTACAGCGTTGCATCAATAGTGTTATGTTGCTTCACACAAATACAGAGACAACTAGTGTGAGTTCTGGCTCTTCTATCGACGGCATCTGCGACATTGTTGTCTCTGGATTAAGTTCTTCCATGACTGCAAAATGGAACAACCAACATAGCGATAGGCGGATCCAGAAATCTGCCTTAGTAAGTAAGGCAGGGTATGAGAGTATGTTTTTCTCTCTCCAATGAGGCTGGGTGGTTCCATTGGGCCTCCCGGAAATTTGGCAATTGCATCTCCTGCATTCTGCGTGACAAAAACCATTTTCTTCTTGTTCTTAACGCTTGCATGAAAAATATAGAAGGATTTGAACACTTTAATACATCGCCCCGCAGGCCCGTACGCCGGTTGAATTCGTAACTAAGATGCTGATTTTTAGGTGGACAAGTATCCTTTTTGTTGGCCCCTAATTGATTCTGCTTCGTGTGTCTAGATGTAGATCTATATATGCCCACTGGCAACATAACGATAGCAGCACCAGCAGTCCAGCAGTATAGAAGTAGTATCAAGGGCAGCTGCAGCAACACCGGCGGATGTAGCAGCAGCACCACCAACGGCCGCGGTGGCGGTGGCGGTGGCAGCAAGTAAAAGAGTAATGCCTTTCTGTTGAATCTTGTTTTGCTATCAGGTCCTGATCAAGCCTATTTTTATATAGCTTTACCATCCTAGATGCATGTAGTTATAGAATATTTTTGCTTTCAATAATTAGACATGATATTTATTTAGTGTTATTGGTTTAATTTTAATCAGGTTTACCACTTCGGCCGATTTGTATGGGTGGGGGTGAATGGGGTGTGTGGGTGTGGGGTGTTGTTGCAAGTCTTTTAAAGGAGTTCAAAAAGTAGTAGTAGTAGTAGTAGTAGTAGTAGTAGTAGTAGTAGTAGTAGTAGTAGTAGTAGTAGTAGTAGTAGTAGTAGTTTTCTTTATTATTGTCAAGCATTAATTCTAGGAACCCTATCATTGACGACGCTCTGGCACTAGGATATAACACAGTCGATATTGGAATGTAATTTTTACATTTTTCAATTTTCGATCTGAGCGAGGGTCGAACCAGCCAATTCTATGGCACCGATTCGCCTAGCGTTTGGGAGCCGAGTAGCCTAGCCACTGGCCCACCATCCAGAGGACAAAGATCCTCTTTCACTGGACCAGCTTTCAACTACCCGACTCACAACCAGACGAATTGACTGTAACTGATAGTGTACATTCCAGAATTGCCATATCTCTAGGCACTGGCATGTACGTAGGTTTTTTTATTTATTATTGTGAAGCATTAGTTCTAGGAATCTTGTAGTAGTAGTAGTAGTAGTAGTAGTAGTAGTAGTAGTAGTAGTAGTAGTAGTAGTAGTAGTAGTAGTAGTAGTGGTAGCGGTAGTAGTAGTAGTAGTAGTAGTAGTAGTAGTAGTAGTAGTAGTAGTAGTAGTAGTAGTAGTAGTAGTAGTAGTAGTAGTAGTAGTAGCTCGTGGGGGTACGTGCTGGTCCGCCGATAGATATCCGCCCATCGCACCGCAAGTGCATGATGACCAGGATGGCTGGTTAGCTGCGGATCTCGGGGTTGCGGATCCCGTATTACGTCTCTCCGCAGTGTACAAAGACCGACTTCTAGAGCCAGTAGAACAATGATGTTCCAGTACGTGCGACCATTGCTGCTAAGACTGAACTGCACGGTCTCATCCCAAGTATTAGTATCACCAGTATGCCTATCCATACTAATTTAGAGTTATGAAATAATTTATAATTAAACAGTAGAAATGTTAATAAATACTACACAAACAAGGTGAATCGTTTGACAGTAGAATGAGCACAATAATACACAATATAGAGCTAGCTGGTGTCCTTTCTAAATGGTATCCACGGAGGTACCACACAGGTTCTTGAATCCGCAGAGGTATCCCCACAAGAGAAGCATCCGCAACGAAGCCACTAAGTAGATTAATATAAGCTAATATACCCCTAACACACACAAAGAAAATAGTGTTGTTGCGAGAGGCTAAGTGCTGAAAATCCTAGTAAAGCTACGGTTAAGGTGTTGCATGCTGGTTTACGTGAAGATGGGACGAACGATTTCCGAAGAATTCCCAGGTCACCGTCTTATGTAGTTTCCAAAGATACTTTATTAGTAGATGCCGCTTTGTTTATGCGGGCCTTCTGCTACAGTTTAACCTACTATTTATTTATTAGAAACGGATACTAGCTTTGGCCGCAAGTGGCAGGGATTCCTACCTATCTTTAGATACAGTTGTCCCATGGGCGCAGATGCTCGGCTTCCCATAGGTCGCTTTGGAATAGCATCTACCTCCAAGGACAGCATGCGTACATGTTACGACACAAGGCATCCGAATTCGATGAAAATCAGGCTACCTTGCTCCGCAACCACATAAAACATCACCCGGACAATGGCTACATTTCACATAAGCAAGTTTGATCACTTAAGATGTCTCTATGGTGGGTAGAGAGACGGATATCCATCGCGAGCATCCTTCCCATGAGGGCGTGATGAGCTCCAACGCTTCATCGAGGCACTCCAACGAATTGGATGGAGATCCGCATCTCGTCCATCACCGCGTGCTACAGATCTAACAGTTGACATGTCATTATGGTTAAATTCCAATATGTCCAAATATGCACTGCGTGGCGGTAAATAAACTAACTATCTCATAATTATAACTATATGTTTTCGCAGTGTTTCCTTCATTGGCAGGGTTATCTCGCTAACAAGTATCCAAAGATACGGGGCGGGTGGGGTGGGTGGGGGGTGGGGGGGGGGGGGGGGTGGAGTGTGTGTAAATCAGCACTTTACCCATCACTGCTAGGAAACCTCCAATAGTTTCTCAGGGTCGGATCAGATCAACGTGCTGATGGGGAATCCAAACAATTATAAAGCCATACGGCTGGTGGATCGTGGAAAGAGACAATAACTTAATATATGTGAGGCCTTATAGGTAATTGGCCAATTTGACACACCTTTGACGGAGTGCTGGGCTACATTACCACAACAGCTGGAAAAGAGATGTACACTATATGACTCTAAGCGAAGAAATTGTCCCTAACAAGTTTAACTTATCCTATCGAGCTGAATAGTAAGGTTTAGTTGGTAACACGCCGGGCTCAAACAATTAGAGCACGATCAGCGACCTCAGTGTAAAATTGATGATGGCTGGAATAAGTGATACGGATATAAATGTTGCTGTATAGTATCTCCTAGCGCACTGTGGTCCAAAGTATTCTACAATTTAACAAAACATATCAACTGGATGGCTATCTACCATATACAACAAACCAATGCAATAAGTAGATTGTAATTCATAGCATGAGTCAACACGTTCTCTGGAACTGAAGAGATTTCCGCAGGCAATTCCCGCAGCTGGTTTCCGCAGGTTGGCTCCGCAGGCTGACTCCTCCAGACAGGGTAGATACGGTACACACTCAGGACAGTGAAATAGAGCAGTGAAAAGATGTCTATTCGATAGTAGTGAGAAAGTTATCCGTCCGGCGACAGAAATAATAAAGTTGAAGGTGTGCCCATTAACAAAGAGGGCCATATATAATGTTAAGCAGTTACATAACTTGGCATACGGTGCGGGATGCGTCGCATCTAGCAAAGTCCACCAGACTGTGGTCAAAAAGTTAAGTAAAACACACACGACATGCAGTGCGGAGGTTGAAGTCCACTTTTCAGCGTGGTTGGCAGACCCGGCGAGTCATCCACCAAGAATCACCATAGCTCTACAATCCGTAGAATCACATCCTGGGCTCGCGAGGCCCTTTCTGCAGAGGTGTTTAGAAAAGTCTGGATGCGGAAGGTCTAACTTTAATTTTAGTTTATTACTCCCGGATCGCCGTCTGGGAGTATCCAAAAACTCGTGGAAGCCGAGGACGTCCTACCACTGCAGATGTGTTTGGTTCCATAAGACACCAGTAGAAGTGAGAATCACTGGTAGGTCAGCAGTTACATCCGTCCTCCATGATGGTCCAGAGGTCCTACGCGGGCTGGCCTCCATGCCGGCGATGATCCTGATTCTCAACCAATCAGCGGCCGAGCGCCAGCCAATCAGCGGGCTAGTACACTAGTGACGTATCGACCACGTGTACAAATCACTCGACGTTATAGCAATATTCTAAGTATAATTTACGAGGTTTTCTGGGCCGATTTTGAAACGGTTAACAGTTCTAGAAAGCTCGTTTTATTCTGGTCCTGATCCGTACCAAGAACACCGAGAATGGAATAATTAAAGACTTTTACGAGTACCCACTCGGTACATCATTGGCATGCACTCGCTTCCAATCCTGTGACATGTTGTCGGGGAAGCTCTGACGCGCGTGCATGTGCACCACGCCCTTTATCGAACTTAGCCGATTTTAACACGAACCTCTCTCTTAGGGCTTATGTACGCATACTATCGTACCCAGCGGGGCGTGCTTGGAGCGAATCCAGAGTGGCCGTTAGCTGGTATGGCCAGCATCCGTCCGGTCGGCCCGTGTTGCACCACCCTCACCTAGTTTGACACCCATGGCAAACGACCACCCATAGCAGATCGAATGCACAGGAGCATGCTAGGTGGAAATTATAGACTTCCAGAGTAGGCGCGTAGCGGAGAGGAGAGTGACGCAAAAGACACGCGTTCATAAAAAAAAGAGCGCATAGGATGCGAAAGAGTTTGGGAGGGAGGCATACCATTGATTTTAATTTTTGACCTGGAATTATTTTTCCAAGTCTTTTCTTTTTTTGTGTTTTTATTTCTTGGTGCGTGCATACTTTATTATTTAGAACAGTGATTTCCTAAACAATAGCTCGCATGGGTGTTCTCTCGGGTGCGGGTAATCATTTTTCGCGGAGAACACCCAAGCTCCAACGTACCTCAATTATAATATAGTTAAGAAAAAGTAAATATAGATATCAATCATGTAACTATACCCGTAAGTGTATCACAGATTTATATTAATTACAAGTGCATCCCGGGTAAATGAAGGGATGCAATATGTGTGTATGGATTAATATAAATTGCGGCCCGTTAGTGCGGATCCGCATGGGTAGCTTTCGCTAACCCACAACCCGTCCCATCATACTGACGTGGGAACTAAAATAATAAGAAAAATATCAAAATAATAATAAGATAAAAAGGCTAGTTTATCAAGCAACCCCAGTGTAGCTGAGACTGCATGACAGGATTATGACATATTTGCTATGGTGTGCTGTGTACTTACGTCGAACACGACGTGTTTACAACACAGGAATCCACAGCGATTATTTTATGTGAGACACAGCTTTGCAAGAATATTGCACAGCTGTGTAGGATGACCGTAGTCAGCCTAGGGACTGGGTTTCGATCATTAAAACATATATAGTAATACAAAAAGTATTTCAAAAATAAACATAATAAGTTATGTGTTTCACACAACTACTGATAAATCCTACTGCAACCTCGGCAATAGTGTCCACAAACATATGTGGTGAAGTTTCCCCAGTGGGTCTGGGTACCATGACTCATACATGATGGACGTGGCGGGTGGTCCTCCACTGCCGATATATCACTACTAAACAGGGCCAAGTCTGGGATGCTATAGCTGGAAGATGGTGCGGATGTGTCCATAGAATCGCTGGTGGTGCCGGAAATTATGACTGGTAGCGTGCGAAGTGGCAGTGGTGAGGTGATTGTGGACATCACTGTTGTTGTTGACGTGGTCGGTGTCGTTCGTGCTGCTGCGGGCTGAGTGTGGTGAATTGGATTAATGGTCGCTGGAATAGTGATGCTGTGGCAGCTGCTGCTGTTGATGCTTTTGCGAATGTTGGTGCTGGCAGATAGTTTCCAGATCTTCGTGGATTTCAGAAGTTTATTCACGGTCGTCCTTGGCATGGCGCGGATTTCTTGTGAATGAGCTATGCGTTTCTTCCCGGCGTAAGGACATTCCGGTGTTGTTATCTTCCGTACTGCTGGATCCATTGGTGTGCTGCTGCGTGGTTGCGAGGTGATGCTGGTTCATGATGCAGTCATCGGGATTGCTTCCGTAAGGCGGATCTCCTCATCAATCATAAGGCTATAAGGAGATAAAGATCTATCTGAAATGTCCTGTAAACCCTGATCTGGCGCGGTCGTCATAATTACTACTGAAATGGGCTGGCCGATTACGGATGCGGATGTGGATGCTGATGCTGGTGACGTGCATGAACTGGACGGTGGAGTTGCTGTGGGTGCTGCAAGAGTGGAAACTGCAGGTGATGCTGGTACCGTTACTGCAGGTGTTGCCAGTGCTGATGGTGCTGCTGATTCCGTCGTGATGGTGGCTGTGGTGACGTAGAGGCTCAATACATGCTGAATGATGTGGTGGTTGCTGATGCTTGTCGATAGTGCGGGAAGAGTGATTGTCGCCATTTCATACATTTCGTTTTGGCCATCTTCTTCGAAACAAGCGGCTAGCACTTCAACGTGTTCACTTTGTTCACCAGGCTGTAATGTAACTACAAGCACACGATGTTTATCCGTCAACGCGTGGGTCACACCATAACGAGTAGTGGTATAAAGATATGTGTAGTCCATGCAAAAAGCTCTCTGCATAAGATGGTCACGATTGACATGCAACGTCAAGTCCGAATTGCGGGAGAAGGCGTGCTTACATGGCTGTCCATTGAGCTGAAATGCTGAACACGGATACTTCTTTAATTCCTAGTCAAAATTAGGGCAATATAGCTGCCTATAATTATTGTCTGGTTTAACCAGTCACATATCTTGCAGAAATTAAGTATACTAATTCCGCCAAGCTGGATTGTGTTTTCCGGGTGGGCGGACTGCCAAGCATCCTCCTCTATGGGTAGGAATAGTCCCATCCCTACCTAGACCAAACTTAATTTATTATAATCCAGCTCGGAACACGCGTGCCTCAGTTTGCGATTACAATACCGTCGTATGGAGATTGTGAATACAGTCAACCTGAGTGTCTATGTTTCTGTCATGTTGATGATTTTCATTGATGCACGTGGCTGCTTATCTGCAGATGACTCTTGTGCTGTTGTGAAATGTGATGTTTTTATTATCCTGGGCGGGGAACGGATAAGTGAAGTGCGGTGTCAACTTTACAGGACATGATGTGTTTCGCTCTGTAATGGCTAAGCCTGTAGGCAGGACAGAGTTACTTTAGAGCACGGATGACGAAGAAGGGTGCTGTCATAACTTGAATCAATCCATTATCGAATTCAACTTTTCGGTAGCAAAATCCTACTAGTGACGGGCAACAGACTGCGGGCATCTTGCTCTCTTAATAATATTGACTGTTATTACGTGTGAATGATGTGTAATACTTTAGCTGTTTCCATATGATGGTTCCGGGGGTGGGGGTGGGGGTGTTCCCCGGTAGCACATACTGTAGATGGCTGCGGTGTGGTCCTTTCCTTATGATCAGTGTTCCGTACCGGATAAGAAGGTGATTGCGGAATATGTTGACTGGTGTTGATGGCGGTAGTGTACTGTTGTAGGGAAGACCGGGCTGCTGTGTGATGCTGGTGTATTGCAGATTGGGACATATCCAGGTTTCCGCGCTGGTGAATGCCGAGTCTGTTGCGGTTGTGGAAAAGTCGGGATCGCGGAAAGTGATATACTCCCTGCATCTGAGCAAGAGGAATGTTCCGAGAAAATATGTCTCTAACGTTTTCAATTTAAAACGTTAGGTGTTTGCTATATTTCGTTGTTGCTGATGTTGAATGTTTCCGTTATATCTCCTTTATAACTGGATGTGTATGTGATATTTGCACAATGGTGAATTGACATATCCAGCCTTGCGGCCAACTGTGTGCAAATTGTGCAAATTGTGCTTCTGGGTTTCTGTGTCGGGTGCTGGGGGGGGGGGGGGGGGGGTTGGGGGACGGGGGTGGGGGGGGGGGGGGGGGACTTGGCCGGGCATGTGTGGAGAGGGTTGCCCGTTGGAAGGGAGAATTACACGACGGTTGGTACTTTGTCGTAGCTTTTAAGTACCGGAAAAATTCAAGCCGAGCGTCTGCTGAACAGGCTTCTTCCCTGCCCACCGTCTGTGGGGTGGGGTGGGGTGGAACGGGGTTGGTTGCTGCGGTGCGGGATGCCACCTCCTCTGTACCAGCTCACTCTCTCATATCTGAAGAGTGACAGTCTACAGATGACGAGTGGAGTATGAAATGGGCAGGACATATGATGTCCCAACTTTGTGCTTAGATTATGGGCGCGAGTTGGATCTGGGGTGGTGCGGTGGTGGATAGGATTGCCGCTGGGATGGGAATTTGTTTTGTGATTTGGGGGCGTGGACGGTTACAACAAGTTGTGCGGTTCTGCTGTTTTAGACAATCCAAGCCCTCATCTGGCCTCTTCACTTCCATGCTATTCATTACATGTTCCACCACACAAGAAGCATGGCCCGGGGCAGCCTCAGCTTCCACTTATGGTAACTCTATAATGGGGGTGGGGGTGGGGTATAGCATGAAGTGGGTGGGAGTGGGAATAGGTCGGCGAAACAACTTTTCCGTCCTTCTCCTTGGACAAAACAAACGAGAAAGTCTTCAGATACGACTTCCCAGATCTTGTAGACCCGCTCTGAGAAGGGAGAGGGAGAGTACATATTTCGTCATCGTCCTCAGCGCTAGTTATTTGTTCACCAGACTTCTGGCTTGGTAGAAGATGAGCCGAACTGCTTGGAACTAACGTCTGGAATACTTGTTTCCGCAGAGACACTTGTCTGGGTACCGGTGTCATGTGAAACACCCAGCCCGAGCTCATGCACTGGGTCGTCACTGACACACGGTTTAAGTTGATCGATGTGGATGACTGAGGTCAGGCCATCCAAAGCGTGGATATGGTAGGTTACGTCCAACGTCTTACATACTACCACATAGGGGCCTTTCCACTGGTAACTCAGTTTACTCGGCAAGTTTGCAGAACATCGTGAATCGTGTACCCAAACCATTCCCACTTCATACAGGTCTCCATGCACCCTCCGGTCATGCCATGTTTTCTGACGCCGGTGTGCAGTGGATAAAGTTACTCTTACTAGCTCATGGGTCTGTTCTATCAACTGCTGCATGAGCTCTATGTATAGAGATGGTGAATTTTTCTCCCCCAGAACCCTAAGCATGGCCAGATCCAGTGGAATCTCTGTTTTATTTTAGTTAATGTCCGCTCAACAGCTAGATGTCCCGCATTATCGTGTAGTTGTTGCAAAATGTCATCTTGATAATGCGTGGGGATCAATATGTGCTTATTGATGTAGAGAATGCCTTCATGCATATGGCATTCTCCGAACCGCTGGTAGTAGTACTTTCCTGTTGCGGATACTGGTGTAACAGATTCCCGGGGAGGACGTACCCCCTCCTGGATCCATGTGTATATATTTCGTGTCTGCGCATCTGTTGCTTGTTTGTGAGCGACTTTCTCCATGTTTCACTCTGTGCACCACAATTCGGGGAACACCGGAGATGGCCGTGTTGTATGTATCACGGTGGTAGCTACTTCGGGTTAATCCTCAAGCCTGATTCTGCTCAAGGCATCGGCATTTCCATGCAGTTTGCCGGGTCTATAAACCACATTGAAGTTAAAAGCCTGCAGGAACTCCTCCCACCTCGCTACGTGGCCCTCCAGATTTTTTAGGTTTCTGAGCCAGCATAGAGAGGTGTGATCCGTATGGAGAGTAAATGGGTGACTGTACAGAAAGTGTTTGTAATACTTGACAAAGTAGACCATGGCTAATAGTTCTCACTTAGTGGTTGCGTAACGTTTCTCTGTTTTATTCAGAGTACCCGAACCATAACCCAATAACTGCTCTGTTCCATCCTCTGTGACCTGAGATATGACTGCACCAATAGTGTAAGTGGATGCATCAGTATCCAGGATGAAATCGAGGTTAGGGTTAGGATGAGCGAGAATTGGAGTGGTCATCAAGAGTTCCTTCAATGCCTGGAAGGAACCTTCACACTCACTCGTCCACTCGAATGGTCTATCTTTTTCGGTGATCTTGAAGAGTGGTGATGCAATCTCGCTGAAATGATGGATGTATCGGCGATAGTACTGACAGAGATCAAGGAAGCTCCGAGTTTTCGTGACAGACTCAGGGGTCTGCCACTCCACCACGGCTTTGGTTTTTGATGGGTGGGTGGCCACTCCATCACAGGATATGACGTGTCCCAGGAACTGGACACTCTGTCTAAAGGGATGACATTTCTTTGGGTTGAGCTTCAGGCTAGCCGTGCAGAATCTTGAGAGCACTGTGTCGAGATTAGACAATGTTTGCTCAAATGAGGGACCATAGACGATTACGTCCTCAATGTAACACAGACAGATTTCCAATTGCAGTGTAGTTAATACCTGCTCAATGAGACGATCGAAATTCCCAGGAGCATTGCACAAACCCTCGGGCATCTTGCGGAACTGAAAAAGATGGTCTCTGCAAACGAATGCGGTCTTCTCCATGTCAGCCTCATCCATGGCTACCTCCCAGTGTCCACTAGCTAAATCAAGGGTGCAAGACCACTTGGCTCCGGACAAAGAATCTAAGGCCTGATCTATCCTTGGAAGCGGATAGGCGTCCTTGACACTAAGATCAGTAAGGCGGCTGTAGTCTATGCAAAACTGCAAAGATCTGTCCTTTTTTCCTGATAGTAATATGGGACTAGCCCAGGGGAATGCTGATGGCTCAATTATTCCAGTCCACAACATGTCCTCTACCTGTTGGTGTGCCTCCGCTTCCTTATGAATAGGGAGCTGTCGGACGGGCTGACGGACAGGTCTGTTGTTTCCTGTGTCGATGGAGTGTCATACTAAATGAGGTTCTCCGAGGTCCATGGCTCCTGCCAAGAAACTAGCGATATTTGTGAAGTAATTTCCGTACTCGTTGTTTTTGGGATTGCATCAATCCTACTGTGACATACAAATATAGGTCATGTAAATGTTCTGGCAAATCATCAGAAGTTGTTGTTGGTGTGATTGCAGGTGGGGCTGTCTCTAATGATATCACATCCACCAGATGGCCACAACGGACTCCTAATTCAAGTGTAATAGGGTCCGCAGTGCCATTGAATATGCGGAACGGGATATGTTTCTTGTTGGTGGTGTCCACGATGATGTGGGGACAGGCGCATCGTGAGGCGATCCTGTATTCGGGGTCGGGTTCCAGCATGGTGGTGTGATTGTTGTTTCCAAATTGTGGTGTGGTGGCCCACAAGATCATTCCTTGACCCGACTCAACTGTGGCAGTTGTTGCTAATATTACCGCACACGTGCCATATAGTGGTGATTCCAGTCCAAGGGGTATCCGTCGGCCGTGTATGTCTAGTTCCTGTTGTCTGAAGTGTAAGACGGCTTTGCTGGCACTGAGGAAATCAGAACCAAGCAGGCCATCGTTTTGAATAGAGGTAATTACAACTCGCTGAATTAATTGCATTTCCTCTATCTGTATTAGGAGATTTACTACATCAGCTCCCATAGCCATTTGCAAAAATCTGTTTGTAGGCCTAAGGCGTGGCTTCTTATGAGGAGGGATACTCTCATACAAGCGCTTGTTAAAACGGTGATGGAAGCTCCAGTGTCTACAGTGGCACAGGTGGAAATTCCACAACACAGACAGGCACACTTATATATCACCTTACGGTGAGCCTGCGGAAGAGTCTCCAATGATACCATTTGTGTAAGTGATGGTGGTGTGGAATCATTCTGTGTACTCTTGGTTCCGAATAGCTTCTGTGAGCGCTATTGGTGGCTGAGTGTGGAAAGATCTGACTCGTCGTCACTGCAGCTGTGATTGCTTAGGTGACGACGGAGTCGGGAATGGCAATGGTGATGGCGTTGTTACAGATTCTGAGTGAGCTATGTTGGTGTGTACTGCAGTGCAGATAGGGTTCTCTCGTTTGCGGAGGAGGGCTACCTGTGCGAGCCACTTTTTACAATGCATCATGGGGTGTTTAGTTGATGCACAGAAGAAGCACCACCGCTGTATTGCTTTCACTTCCTTTGTACAATGTTTCTTTTTGCAGATCCATGGTGCCGAGTGAACGCTTCCTTCGATATCGCTACTGGTCTTGGAGGTGGTGGGTGAAGCTGTAAGCAGTTGTGAGTTGCATACCACCAAAAGAACACCGGGTGTTAAGTGCCTTGGCGCGGGGACGTGGTGCTTGCAAAAACGTTGTTTCAGCAGAGGTGCTACAACCTACCACTGCTGTTTTACATAGGAAAGAAGGTTGAGTAGAGGTGGAAAGTGCGGGATCACTCTTTGATGACAGTGCTGTGGATGCAGTCTGCATTGTGGGCACCATCATAGAAGAAGGCGGGTGCAGGTGGGTGCATGATGTAGTAGGAATATATTGACGAGTAGAAATGGCCACCTGACGTTGTGGTTCAGGGGCCGCAGTTGAGCCGGGTTGTAGAAATGGCACCGATGCGACTCTGTAATTGGTGGCTGTGCTAGTTTGACAGATTCTCAGGCTGCGGGGTACGTCGGTCAGTGGTGGGAGTAGTAGATGGAGATCTATTTGGGCATCACTCCTTCCAGTGGCCTGGCTGACCACATCCAAAGCACGTGCTTGGTGGTGGTGCTGAAGCTATGGTGTGTTGCGGTCTAGTGGTGGACTGTGTTGCTACTGCGGTGCCGAGTGTTGTCACGAGATTGGTGAGTGCAGAGATCTGTTTAGTAATCTCTTCTAGTCTTTCATGCATGTTTTGCCTATTGCTATTATCGTGCTGGTTCCCACGTCCTTGGGCATTGTTGTGGCCCCCTCGATGGGATTGACCACGCCTTCCTCCTCTAGACGCGTGATTTTGACCGGTTTGTTCTTGCTGCGTGTGTTGTTTGTTGGCTGTTGCGGTGGTGGTGGTGGTTGATTCTGTGTTAGTGGCGACATTTACATCATTTACCTCATTAATTGGATGTAGTTGGCGGCGCTTATTTTTCTCCCGTTCTAGGAAATTCTCAATCCGGACCGCGGTAGCCATAATTTGCTGTAATCTGTCGTGCTCCATGAGAAATAGTTTTTCCTCTAATGTGGGTTCTCTGCTCAACGCATCAATGAAAGTGTCTAGATGTAAGTGAGTTACGCTCTCGAGATTTGTGCGGGGGTACGCACGGGTAACTACGCGACAAATGCAACCTGTTAGCTCCGGTAGTGTTTCCTCCGAGCGTCGACGTAAGTTCTTGAGTTGAAGTTGACTCGTTTCTCCAAGGGCTGTGTCGCCAAATCTTTCCAACAACACGTTCTCCAGTTCGGTGTGTAGTCTGTGCCTAAGTCTGCCAGAACTTGCAGAGCTTTTCCGGACAACTTTGTGGCTAAATACTCTCCCATCTGACGATTATTCCACCCATTTTTCCTACTTATTATCCCAAATTGTACTTTATAACTGGCTCAAACAGTCTCCCCACTAAATTCGGGGTGGGGTTGGGGGTTGGGGAGAATGATCCAGCCATGACGTCTTGGAGAAGTAATTGGAGCAAAGCCTGGTGGTGGCGGTAGCGAAACTGTTGAGAATGCGGATGCTGGTCGGCGTGTAGGTGGTGGTGTTTCCCATCAATGTCCCTGTCGATGTTGTCGCATCCATGAAGGTGATTCGTGTTGATGTGTTGCATGATACGTTGGTTCTGCCGAATACCGCCCTGATGTGGGTCCATAGACAGGTGCAGGTCTATAGACTGGTGGAGGCATGCTGTGTAGACGGCATGGACGTTCTCGTTGCTGTGATGGATGTTCCTCGTATGGAAGCAGTGCAGGTGACTGACGTGGAAGGTGTGTGCGGTGTGGGTGTCTCCTGACATATTGCTGAAATGGTGTAGCCATTTCCTCCAGTTCATAGCACTGTCTTTGAGAAAGACGCATGAAGAGGAGGAAATACGGGAAGGTACATGAGCATACGGCCACTGGTCACCTATTGATGACGTAGGCGAACATAATGGTCGTGAAGGTTGTGATTGCCCCCGTGAGGGTCTTTGTCATGGTCGTGCGCGATCTGGCATATATGGCGGTAGCCTATCGTGGAGATCCGATAATGTGATGTATTGAGTTCCCACCTGCGAGGCATCGTGGAATGTCTCCTCACTGATCGGTGAAAACTTGTGTCGAGGTGGTGCTGGTCGTTCTGCACCAGGGAAATTAGTGACATTGTCAGTTTGTACGCGAGTCGTTCTTCTATCATATGATGCTACTTAGTATCAAGGGAGAGCTGACTGTTGGATGAAGGAGACTGAAAGTCGCATGTGCTGAGCGCAGGTGTGGGTTCACTTCTTGTTCGAGCCCCACATCGGGCACCACATGTAGCTCGATGAGGTACGTGCTAGTCCGCCGATACATATCCGCCTATCGCACTGCAAGTGCACGATGACCAGGATGGCTGGTTAGCTGCGGATCTCGGGGTTGCTGATCCTGTGTAACATCTCTCCATGGTGTACAAAGACCGATTTCTAGAGCTGGTGGAACAATGATGTTCCAGTGGGGCCATGTGACCATTGCCGCCAAGATTGAGCCACACGGTCTCATCCCAACTATTAGTATCACCCGTATGCCTATCCATACTAATTTAGAGTTATGGAATAATTTATAATTAAACAGTAGAAATGTTAATAAATACTATACAAACAAGGTGAATAGTTTGACAGTAGAATGAGCACAATAATACACAATATAGAGCTAGCTGGTGTCCTTTCTACGTGGTGGAGGTACCACACATGTTCTTGAATCCGCAGAGGTATTCCCACAAGAGAAGCATCTGCAACTAAGTCACTAAGTAGCTTAATATAAGATAATATATCCCGAACACACACAAAGAAAATATTGTTGTTGTGAGAGGAAAGTGCCTCGTGAAGGCCTCCATCACAAGAAAATACCTTCAACGCCGAACCGGAGGAAAAGAGCTGGCAAAAAGGGCCACTCTTTTGTTCAACAGAAAAGGCTAAGTGCTGAAAATCCTAGTGAAGCTACTGTTCTTGTGTTGCACACTGGTTTACGTGAAGATGGGACGAACAATTTCCGAAGAATTCCCAGCTCGCTGTCTTATGTAGTTTCCAAAGATACTGTATTGGTAGATTCCGCTTTATTTGTGTGGGCCTTCGGCTACAGTCTAACCTACCATTTCGTTGTTAGAAATGGAAACTAGCTTAGGCCGCAAGTGGCAGGGATTCCTACCTATTTTTAGATACAGTTGTCCCATGGGCACAGAAGCTCAGCTTCCCATAGTTCGCTTTGGAATAGCATCTACCTCCAAGGACAGCATGCATACATGTTACGACACAAGGCATCCGAATTCAATGAAAATCAGGCTACCTTGCTCCGCAACCACATAAAAAACATCACCCGGACAATGGCTACATTTCGCACAAGCAAGTTTGATCACTTAACATGTCTTTATGGTGGGGGTAGAGAGACGGATATCCATCGCGAGCATCTTTCCCGTGAGGGCGTGGCGGATTCTAAGATCTCACCCAGACACTGCACCGAGTCCGTCACCACGTTCTACAGATCTAACAGTTGACCTGTCATTAGGCTTAAATTCCAATATGCCCAAATATGCACTGCGGGCCGGTAAATAAACTAACTATCTCATAATTATAACTATATGTTTTCACAGTGCTTTCTTCATTGGCAGGGCTATCTAGCTAACAAGTATCCGAAGATTATCTCATTAAATCAGCACTTTAACCATCACCGCTCGGAAACCTCGAATAGTTTCCTAGGGTCAGATCAGATCAACGTGCTGATAGGGAATCCAAACAATTATAAAGCCATACAGCTGGTGGATCGTGGAAAAAGACAATAACTTAATATATGTGAGGCCTTATAGGTAATTGGCCAATTTGACACAACCTTGCCGGAGTGCGGGGCTACATTACCGCAACAGCCGGAAAAAAGGCATACCCTATGTGTCTCTCAAAGAAAAAGTTTTCCCTAACAAGTTTAACCTATCGAGCTGAAGAGTAAGGTTTAGTTGGTAACATGCCGGGCTCAAACAAGTAGAGCACAGTCATCGACCTCAGTGTAAAATTGATGATGGCAGGAATAAGTGACGCGGATATAAATGTTGCTGCATAGTATCTCCTAGCGTACTGCAGTTCAAAGTGTGCTAAAATTGAACAAGACATATCAACTGGATTTCTATCTGACATATATAACTAACCAATGCAATAAGTAGATTGTAATTAAATTAAGTAGCTAAGTATCATAGACTGATAAACCTAGATGGTGTGGCTAGTTGAAAGCACCACAGTAAATGAAAATAATATTCACGTAATATAGAAATTATATATGAGAGTCCTAAGACCGGGAAGGTACCTATTAGTCATCAGTACCAATTGCAGAAATAATAATTAGATGTACAATAGTATAGTTACTTGAGTACCTAATAGTCATCGATACGGAACAGGCTACTAGGTTACTGAAATTGAGGCGCTAACATATTCATAGCATGAGTCGACACGTTCTCTGAAGCTGAAGAGATTTCCGCAAGCGATTCCCACTGCTGGTTTCCGCAGGTTGGCTCCTCCAGGCAGGGTAGATACGGTACACACTCAGGTACAGTGAAACAGAGCAGTGAAAAGATGTTTATTAGATAGTCCCAGCAACTAGTATATAAGTTACACAGTGAGAAAGTTATCCGTCCTGAAATAATAAAGTTGAAGGTGTGCTAATGTAATGTTAAGCAATTACATAACTTGGCATACGGTGCGGGATGCGTCGCATAGCTCTTGCGACGCACCTAACAAAGTCCACCAGACTGTAGGCAAAAAGTTAATTAAAACACACACGACATGGAGTGCGGAGGTTGAAGTCTACTTTTCAGCGTGGTTGGCAGATCTGGTGAGTCATCCACCGTAGCTCTACAATCTGTAGAATCACATCCCGGGTCCACATGGCCCTTTCCGCAGAAGTGTTTAGAAAAGTCCGGATGCGGAAGGTCTAACTTTAATTTTAGTTTATTACTCGCCGTCTGGGAGTATCTAAAAACTTGTGGAAGCCGAGGACATCCTACCACCGCGGATGTGCTGGGTTCTGTAAGACACCTGTTGAAGTGAGAATCACTGAAGTGATAAGTCAGCAGTTACATCCGTCCTCCATGATGTTCCAGAGGTTTCCGGCTTCCACACCGGCGATGCTCCTGGTTCTCGATTTTTCACCCCTTTTATACTCGCTGTGACGTCAGATGTGGGCGTCTCAACCAATCAGCGGCCGAGCGCCAGCCAATCAGCGTGCTGGTACACCAGTGACGTATCGACCACGTGTACAAATCACTCTGTATTTAATTTAATATATATACGCGATTACGACGTTATAGCAATATTCTAAGTATAATTTAAGGGGGTTTCCGTGGATAACTCAGCCATTTCTAGGCCGATTCTGAAACGATTAACAGTTCTAGAAAGCTCGTTTGATTCTGGTCCTGATACGTACCAAGAACAACGAGAACGGAATAATAAAAGACTTTTCCGAGTACCCACTCATTGGCATACACTCGGTTCCAATCCCGTGACATGTTGTCAGAGAAGCTCTGACGCGCGCGCATGCGCGCCATGCGCTTTATCGGATTTTAACAAGAACCTCTCTCATAGGACTTATGTACGCGTACTATCCTACCCAGGGGGGGGGGGGGGCGTGCTTGGAGCGAATCCGGAGTGGCCGTCCCGTACCCAGTTTTGCTGGGACGGCCAGTATCCGTCCGGTCAGTCCGCGCTATAGTAGTAGTGGTAGTAGTAGTAGTAGTAGTAGTAGTAGTAGTAGTAGTAGTAGTAGTAGTAGTAGGAGTAGTAGTAGTAGTAGTAGTAGTAGTAGTAGTAGTAGTAGTAGTAGTAGCAGTAGTAGTAGTAGTAGTAGTAGTAGTAGTAGTAGTAGTAGTAGTAGTAGTAGTAGTAGTAGTAGTAGTAGTAGTAGTAGTAGTAGTAGTAGTAGTGGTGGTGGTGGTGGAGGTGGGGCAAGGGGGTGGGGGTGGGTGGAGGGCGGGATGTAGTGTACTAAACATAAGGTTATCACCCATGATTCTGGAGCTTTTTACCCAATAGACTAGGTGTTTGCCGCGAAGATTGAGGCGTATATACTGTAGTAGTCTACAGGAAATAGTGTAAATCTAGCGATTACCATTTACCCAGATTGAGAATACTTTTAACCGAGTTTAAGATGAGTGTGAGCCTAAGTGTTTATGGATGAACTCGACCCTTGGAACGTCTGGTTCACGCGATAATTGACTTGTCTATAGACATGGCCTGATTGATAGGTTTGTAAAACAAATATGTAATCGCATACCTTTAAAACATTAAACCGTTGAGATGATTTTGGGGGCTGAGCAAATAATCCCCACTTACGAATTTACATATACTTATCCCCTGAATCATTTAATTTAATCTTAACCGTGATTGTTTTACAAACGCGTCAGGCCTGTATATTTGGGAAGCGGTGAACGTGTGTTTTGTACTAATCAAAGCAAGGCTGTTATGATGCGGTAAGATGAAAGAAAGCCCTAGTAATCACACCCCCACTCATTTCTACCGTGCATGAAGCGTTCGTGACACCATAAACATAAGGAGTGTAATCGAGATACTTGCAAAACAATTATTAAAGGGATACTGTTTACATTTTTACATAGGCCTACTAAACGCTGAGAAATTGGTCATCTATCAAAATGTAATTTTTATATTTGTGTCAACAATTTAGTCTTGCTACATGATGGCTTATGTCCTGGGTTATCTTGATTGTTAAATGTTAGTCAGCAACAAATGAGGACGTCATAAACGCACAATCATGATGAAATAAAAGCCAGCTGCACACTTCCGGCTCATGAATCACCTGCATAACGTCATACTTAACAATATATTCATTCAGTTTTTGAAATGGTGTTTAATATGAAAATAGGCGTTGTCTATAAGCGAACGCAGACACCATGTATTGCTTAAATAAATAGGACGAATTTGTATATGGTAGAAATATCTTAAATACGTATGCCCATGCATAGTACATTTGAAGCTAATTTTTAATCATGCGTTGAGGGCATTCTGGTAAATCCAGTCCACGATATTCACAACAATGCGTCTGTCATGGTCAGTGATATCCGCCAGCATTATGAATTTTAGCCTGGATTCCTGTCTCATTTTCTGTTGATTTTTCGCTCATTACACCAACGTACATGTTACCTATATACGCTCACTTTGTTCGCGATGGCTCACTGCGTTCGCTATAAAATTATATTACTGGGTGAGTCCAATCTATGAGCCAGAGAGCCTGGGAGATGTGGTCCTCCCAATGGCGGGTATTCCGGCGTATTCCACAGTGAAAATGTGAAAATCAGACGCCTTGAGAAGCCGTTTCTACATTCTGATTATATTAATAAACATCTTTCTTCTACGTCCAAACATTGCTTATGATTCAACAGCATGTTTTGAAGGGATACGACTCGCCTTCCTATCTAGCACCGACCCGGCATCTCCAACTCCCATCATGCACTCACCTTCCAGCAAGATGTAGGTTAGACCCGCCCATCATTGATTACCAAAGATGTTCGTACTGGCATTCTAGACCTGATCGATCACTTCAGTGCGTCATTTCAATGTGGCTTTAAACGTGGACGAAGCTATGAATACATTGTTTGGGCCCAACGCATGATGGCACCAAGCTGAAAGTAAGAGTTAGGACAGTGAAGTCGGCAGAGTTTGGGACATCACTCGGCTCCCCAGGGGGAGATGGCCTAATCCCTGTGCTTTTCACCAGTTACCTTGCTGCTGCATTGAAAGTTGTGCGGGAAAATTCCATCGAGCCAAAACCCCTAGTATCCATGCCGCTAGAGATTAAATATGCCAACGATGAGGACTTCATATACGAATAAAATAAACCCCTTGACGAACTTCTCCCAATAGCTGCAAGCAAACTTAGAATTTAGAATCTCTCTATGAATGAATCCGAAACAGAATTCACCCACATATGCCTAGCCACAAAGCATGGAACTAAAGAAAATGACGATAATTCGTAGCGGCGAAGCATGGAAGAAAAGTAAAACACTGAGGTCACTGCGCTGTAGTACTGCTGACATTGCTACAGGTTTTGTCATGTGGAACATAGATTTCCAGTCCTTCTGTAAGCTATGGATTCGTAGATCAAAGATGCCCTTGATAAAAAGGCTGCGTTTCTTTGATGCTGTATAACTGTAACAGCTGCGCGGCTCAACAGACATCTCTAGACACACTAGATGCCTGTCACCACAAATACCTCCGCACCTTCATCGGGCACTGATGTACAAAGCCAGACAGCTTAATTTCCAAAGATGCACATGGTGAAGCGATGTGCATCAGTGTTTGCTAAGGGATGTATGTACCATCTTTACTTAGCCTCCGCTCACGCTTTGACAGTGTTCTGATTTATCGAACCCTGAACTCCCAGAATCTCAATTTCAAGAAAAATTTGCAATATATATATATTGGATATTTTGATAAATTTTTATATTTAGTTTCAAAATATTCAACGGAATTGCGATTAAGTTATAAACACACACAGTTCGTACACATGACGGGCTATTATGAGTCCCTGACTGACTTAGATACGCCATTCATGGCGTATTGTAATTGTGACGTCAGCCTACTTGTGACGTATTTGATTATGACGTCATATAATTTGACTAACAGATTGGATTCCTCTATTACACAGGTGAAATGCTTTAGTTGAAGAGAAATACGCAGATATCATTTATGAGATGTTCACTGACACATCAACAGTCTGGAAAGCATCCTGGTAGTAATCGACCATCTAATAACCGAATACGCCACTGTTACATGATGTTAATCTCATCTCAAATGTTCCATTGCACTGATAGCTTATGTTTTATAGAATCCATATCATTCATATCCTGTCACATTCCCTTATCTGTATCACAATTATCTGCTTTGGAATATCGCGTAAATATTGAACAGTGATCTCCACCATTTGGCTCCTCAAGCGATACTGTGTGATGTCGTATAAGTGCCAATTCATTGCATTCTTTATTATATAATAATTATCTTATAGAATATTTTGAAACTAATTTAACTGGAAGCTGTTACTGCCTATGTCAGCAACAACATCCAGTCAAATTAGTTTCAAAATATTCAACAATTTACCTGTATGATTACTTTTACACCGCCAGGCCAAACTATAGATGGGAGCTCTATGACTGAGAGCGTTTATCGAGTCAGAGACGCTCGTTTTTATGATTGGCTGAAAAGTAAATCATGACAGCCATAATAGGCTGCAGAAATGTATCAGCATTTAGTTACTAAAATATGAATATATTTCGGTGTGGGCATGATAAAAAGCTAAAGTGCACTGGATGGACTATGTATGGCAAATTCTATCACCTGAATGGTTAGTATACGAAAGGTGAGATTTCCTTTAAAGGGCGTGCCCATATGGAGGTTCTAGCTTCTAAAGATGCCCAAATATGCAGCAGAAGTATGGCATAACAAGGGTGTATGCATGGAAGAGCTAAGACTATTACGTGTGCAACATAATTGTGATTGGTATCGTCCCTGGTGATGCAGGTTACTAGGCCGGCACTGGTCCATTATCGGGCAGTACATGCATCGGTATTGGTCCAATACCCTCCCAGTAAACGGCGTTATCTGGGAAAGGATTTCCCATATATATCTATATGAAAACGATAGGGGAACTGGTGAGTGGGGTTTGATTCACACGTGTTCTAACGGATTATGGCCAGATGTCCAGCGGATCTATCAAATATGTAGCATCGGGTAAGTATAATGGTGGGATAATCGACTGCAACATATCAATGATAATGCATTCAGCGCTGTTAAACTTTAATGGATAAATACACTTTTGCTTACAGCTATGCCCCTCCCCACCCACCCCTCATTTCTAGCTAAACTCCTCCCATACAGTGCCCATGTTGGAATCGATCGAACTCTGAATTCCCAGAATCACAGTATCAAGGTGACTATACAGGCAACCTGTTGAATATTTTGAAACCGATTTGACTGTTTGCTATTGTTGCCTATCATAAACAGCACCCAGTAAAATCAATTTCAAAATATCCAACATAATGGTTATTAAGTAGTAACGGCATACGTTTGGCACATATGGTGGACTTTGAAAAGTTCATGACGGACTGCTATCTCATTCAGTACGCGCTTTGATTGTGACGTCAGCATACATGTCGCATAATTTATTATGACGTCATATACTTGAGTGACGCATTGGATTCATAAATTGTTTCTTACTTCCAATACTGTGGTCCACTGCCAATGAGACTGGTTGTAAATTCTCTAAAAACTATAGTAATATGCCATACGACCCATTCGTTGTGTGATTCTTGCAGAGTGGCAGTTCCTGAATCCAACTTCTCAGTCAATCATATGACGTTATAATCAACTACTTGACGAGTAGGCTGACGTTATAATCAATTCCGTCATGAATGACGCTAAGCTCATTACGAACACTTAATTGATGACCGACTAGGTCGTTGTACGAATAGTATATCTTTACTATTCAGTAAACATGTTGTTGAATATTTTGAAAGCAGTGACAGTACCCATTCAAATTAGTTTCAATATATCTAACAGCTTACTTGTATAGTTTCCTGGATATTGAGATTCAGAGAGTATATGGACCTATCAACCCCAACACCGGAAAAGAGTAGGCGGAGCGTAGCTAGAGGTGGGCGGGGCATAACTAAAACGAGATTCCTCAATTTTCAAGCCATTCAACCATTTGTGGCAATACATTGTCCGATTACAATTCTTCCCAGACACCTTAGAAATATCTGGTGACGATTCTAGTAAAACATCACTTAACCCTGAATACAGTTTTCACAATAATTCTTAAAGAGATGCGTTCCAAATGAAAGGTACCAGGTTTCAAGGTTCACCATTTTAAATCGATCACAGCATGTGTAAAAAAATGGGGAATGCTTAACCCTCTTGCGTAAAATTAACCCTTTAATGGTCAAGTTGGTATAAAAACAACCTTTGCAGTGATTTTGAGAAATGTCTATTTCCAGGTTAAGAGAAGAATATTTTTGAAAATTTACCACTGGATTGACTGGCTCGATAACCGAGCCAGTCATTCCAGTGGTAAATTTTCAAAAATACTCTTCTTGGTCTGCATTTGGACACGGGATAAGCAGAAATTTGAATTTTCTTGACCATTACACTTTTGATGAATGTCCAGTTGAAGGACAACAGAAAACTATTTTTGTAAATTTTTGCTATAAATTTACAAAAATACTGGTTTTTGCTGCAAAGATCAATATTTCCTTGAAAAGTATTGGCAATTAAATGGTTAATTGAAATAAATAGTATTTTGAGCGCTTTAATGCGCTGTTGAGGGGTTAATTAGCTGGAAATGGGCGGAGCTTAGCCAGAAATACAAGACGACTCCCATAGCATGTTGATGTAATGTGTTTTCCCATAGTAAGTGCATAGTGTGGTGATACAGAGAAAACTCTCACGTAGAAGAAAAACGCAGACTTATCACCAACCATACCGTCACGAAGAATGTATGCTTCTCAAGCACATAGCTTACGCGTTACCCGTCACGTCGATCTTTAGACGACAGACCGGATAGTAAAATCCGGCATCCCTTTACCAAATGAGAATGATGGCTGAATTGTCGTTGTGAGTAAAAACCTCCACTCAATACACTGCACCCACACACCCACACACCCCATCCCCTCAACAACCGCCCCCCCCCCCACCACCACCACGCACGCACGTACGCACGCGCTCACGCACGCACGCACGCACGCGCTCACGCACGCGCGCACGCGCGCACGCACGCACACACGCACGCACGCACGCACGCACGCACACACACACACACACACACACACACACACACACACACACACACACCTCACACACCCCAATTCTCCGCGTGAAGATTTATAATTGTTTGGTATGTAGACGGAAGAATGGAAGCTAAGTTTATTTTATTTTCGATTAACGTCCTTTGAAATATACGAAATACAATATACACTAGACTTTTTCGTGCAATAAACAGTAATATGCAATCGATTCAAAACCTTGACACTTTGATTCTCTGAGACTAAATTTCAAATTAGCAATACAGTCCGTCATGATCGGTATCGTTGTCGTCGTCGTCGTAATGGATATTTCTAGTTTATCCATCAATCATATGACGTCATAATCACCTACGAGGCGTGTATGATGACATCATAATCAATTACAGCATGACTGACTCGATTTAGTCCGTCTTAAATGCTTAATAATACGACACGTTGCACGAATTGTATGTCTTTGCCATTTAATAAACATGCTGTTGAATATTTTGAAACTAATTTGACTGGGCGCCGTTGCTGCCGCAGGCATAGGCAGCAACAGCGCCCAGTCAAATTAATTTCAAAACGTTCAACAATTAACCTGTGAAGTTTTCTGGAGATTTATATTCAGTGAGTTCAGAGATCGATCGATCCCAACATGAGCGAGGCGTGGGTGGGGCTTAGCTCGAGATGGGCGTGGCGTGGCTAAAACAGGAAAGATCAATTTACTTTTATAATTTTCAACGTCTTGTATATTACATAGCATCTTAATAGAAACATAGCATAGAGAGAAAATACATCCTAATGTCTTAAATTTCATGTGCATTTTTATACACACGCGGAGCTAAATCGAAATAAACTGCGAGAAAGGTCGCCTATAAGTACCTGTTGGTCGGAACCCTTGACATCTTACAGCGCGTGTACGCGACTAATATTTTCCTACTTGTTAGTGTCTGTTTGTATTATTTTAGCATAATTTCCGACTAAATAGGACTATATATAGAAGATGATATTTATTGGATTTTAAGTCATAGTCGTACTAAAATTTCTGTAACCAATTTGATTGAAAGTCGTTGCTGCTTGAAGCAGAAAAGGCTTTCAGCCAAATTGGGTGCACATAGTCAACATAACTCACACCTAACTTCAATAAAACAAGGTTTCTATAAATTTAGAATTAAAACTTTTAAGTTTGTTTGTTTTATTTTAATGACGTTCAAAATATTTAAATCAAACAAGTCGCTGTCGGGACTCGAAATTAAGAGAAAAAAATTTCACTATTAAATTTCACAGAGACCGTCATCCTGAGATCGTATGTACGGCCCGTGTAGGCCTGGCTGCTTGTTTTACCTGCGATCGCCTAGCAACAGATTGCGACATCTAGGGGTCATTTTGAGAGAAAAAACAGAACATGTCACGATTTTTCGGAGGACCAAGGTGTGTTTTATACTAATGAGTGTATTATGTTTGCGTTGCATTTTCAGTGAACTGCTTGACCTAGTTGTTTGTAAGATCTCATCCGCTTATATGAGTAGGTGTGATTTGGGGTTGGCCTTTTAAAGGTGACCGCCGGTTGGACGTACTGATAAAGCAATGCTTTCGCGAGCAGAATGGCATCTTTAATCCGAAACTAGTTGTCAGATGTAGTTGCATTAACCGCAGCCGATTTTCACACCTTCATAATCGTCATGAACGTCATCCCTACTATTCTACAGTCGTCATCGACATGATTGGTTAAAACCAACAACATTAGCAACTGTTCAACTGAGGCACTATCGACGACGACGACGACGACGACGACGACGACGACGACGACGACGACGACGACGACGACGACGACGACGACGACGACGACGACGACGACGACGACGACGAGAACACGGGAAAGGCATCAACCAACACCAATTACAAAACGAGCAATTAGAGATTGCAGACTCTCACTCGCCCATTTTGTCACGTTGTAGGAAGTTAATTTCTCTGGATTTTCCCGGATTTTCCGGATTTTTTAGATCACGCCCAAAGTTGTGGAATCCTACTCATATCACGTCCTTTCCTGTGTTAAACTTTAAGCCAAATCGGACCGGTAATTTCCGAGATACCTACAAATATAGAATTTGATCCGATCATGTCAAAAGTCTGAAAATCCTCTTGCACGTGAAGCCAATCTGGTCCACTTTATGGAACCCCGTGCTCCTCCCTCTCTAACAACAACATTCACGCTGGTAATAAACCACCAAACCTCCAAGGCGTAGCACATATGCATTGATGTAAAGATTGATAGAAAGCTGACGTGTCAGACATACAAAAAGGAAAGCTATAATAAAGCTTCCGCTTATACGAAAATCTAGCTGTTATAAGGTGTGTGAATTTAGCGCCAAGATCTTAAAGCAGGTAGACACAGAAGTCGCTATGATGGAGAATGGAGTATCAGTTTTGGTCAGCGCAAAAGGCCAAACATGCTGCAATGCGTATAATCAATGGTGGAATGAAGACTACATGATACGCACCAGGACGAGGACCACAGAACTCCCATTGAACACGTGGGGACAGAATATAGTCCTGGCTCATTGCGGAAAAGAAAAGAGCCTACCATCTCGTCAATACAAAGTACGTGCACTATGATGTTCTATCAATTGTGCCTTGGGAACCATCGTGCCAATTAATCGTAACAAAGACATATGGCCAGGCCAGCCACATATATTTGTAAGAACTCCCATCCACGAAGTTCTTGTCTTCATGATAAGTGCACCATCTCACACAAGACCCATACAGCATCTCAGATGCAACAGTCAAGAAAGGTGGAAATAAGATCTTCATCCGATTCCTACATGAGAAACTAGACATAACTGCCCTTCCTGTAAGACGGCTCTGCACAAACTACCGGAATGAAGCAATGGACCTTTCCATTTTTAGCTATACCCCGCCCATCTCTAAGCTCCACCCACACCCACACTATACAGGTACGCTGTTGAATATTAGGAAACTAATTTGACTGGGTGTTTGACAGCGACCAGTCATATTAGTTTCAAAATATTCAGCAGCATGTTTATTAAATAGTAGAGGCATATAACTTACAACGTGTCTGACTATTAAGAGTTAAAATCGGGCAATATAGAATCTTGTGTGACGTAATGATTATGACGTCATCATACACGCCGCTTCGCTGATTATGACGTCATATGACGTCATTACCCTGGAAAGGTCTATTGAACTACTGAAAGACTCATCATCTTAGAAACATTCATCATTATCAGTGTCTTGTCATCCTTCTCACAGCCTCACGTCAGTAGGCACAAAAGCTGTATTCGACAATAATACTCCGAAGAGGTCAACACAAAGTTTGGGTTGTTGTGGTTTAGATGCTCATTGTGGATTCGCGATAATCAAGCGAGTGGCATTCGGAGCGGATTATTTTAGGGGCAGCGTGGGCAGTTGGCCCCCGGTCCCAGATCTTGGCCAGCCCCCAGTCTTTTCTATCAAATCTTTTTAGTGAATAATGTGTTTTGTGCAGTTTTTCTTTTGACAAACGTGAATAGCTGTCTGGACATGATGTCCAGAGAGCTATTTTCGTCTGTAAAGAGAGAAACTGCATAACAGGATATGATCTTATCGTCTTATTTGCCCAACATATATTGTTTCAGTATTATTCTTGTTAAAGAGTGGGGTTTGATTTTCTTTGCTCAGAGACTTTTCTGATGCTTTAGGAGTCAGATGGCTCATGACTGTATTAGAGTTTAATAATATTTTTTATCTTGTAGATGTTCTTAGATGGCACCACTGACGGCCCATATTTACCTCTGGAAATACAGGAGATGCGATCTGTGAGGATCTAGATTTCAAAATTTTCAGCGGGAGGGGTCTCCGGCCCCCACCCCTGCCCCCTTTGGTTTCCTTTCGCATCGACCAACTCCACAAATATACTTTGCCCCCGGCTCTGGCAAGACTTAATCCGCCACTGAGGAGCATACTCCATCTAAAAGAGGAAGCAGACCAGAAGAAACAAGTAGTCTCAAGTTTCCGACAGAGAGGCCAATCTAAACCCTGATAAAAAAGGAAACGTTGCACAGCATGGGAAACAAATTATTATTATTATTATTATTATTATTATTATTATTATTATTATTATTATCAGTAGTAGTAGTAGTAGTAGTAGTAGTAGTAGTAGTAGTAGTAGTAGTAGTAGTAGTAGTAGTAGTAGTAGTAGTAGTAGTAATAGTAGTAGTAGTAGTAGTAGTAGTAGTAGTAGTAGTAGTAGTAGTAGTAGTAGTAGTAGTAGTAGTAGTAGTAGTAGTAGTAGTAAGTAAGTAGTAGTAGTAGTCTCAAAACAGTCTCAAGTGCGACAATAAAGCAGATATGACTACACATGGAAGGCAGGTCAGTAAACACTGAAACATGTTCTGAAGTAATGTTCCCTATACATAGAATCCAATGCAACATCACTGACCGAAACTGTTATCCAGCTCTCAAGCATTCTAAGCAGAACTAGATCTGGGGCCTTCACATTTGGAATGCAGATAAACTATTATTCGAGTGGATTAGGCTAGTTACACATTCCTAGGAAATACAGCGAGTTTACAAACAGATGCAAATATTGCGACTAAGAACATTATTTTTAGTTCCTGCTACTAAAATAGGATTATTAAATTTGCTGTTGCTTTCAAATCATATGCTTGTCTCTTGATTGAACCAAATGCACCATTAGAAGGAATCAGCTACTTATGATCAAACCAAACCATAAAGCGAGCCATCTACCAAATATTCACATTCTTGGAGACTTTAACTACAGGAAAATTGATTGGAAAGCAAAACCCAATCCAGAACTTGGTGTCTCTTTAACAGATTCAGAGGGCCAAGCTTTAGCTGGTATCTTTAATGAATTTAGTATGGTACAGCTAATAATTTTTTCTCAAACCGCGAAAGAAACACTTTAGACTTAATAACAACAACATTACCTGGTCAACTAAATAATAGTCACTCACCAGACAAATTCAGAGACCACGGCAACTCTAGTATGCAACATCTCTGGTAAAAGGAAAGCACGTAGATAGTTCTTTCAATATTCTAATGGAGATTATGGCACCATGCATAAGGACACATTGGAGTTTGCAAGAACGAAGTACTTCAATGGTCACGAGAATAGCCATGATATAGGAGACAACAATCATTGCCCTGGATAAACAACAAAATAAGCTCTTTGGTCAATTGCAGGAACAAACGCATAGCCAGTTTTAAAATGCTGGTAGCCTACGCCTAAAAGATAGCTGGAAAGTTCGGCGAAAACAAACTGAGAAAGATATTTTGGATTCACACAACAACTATGTCAGCAATTTACTAGGTGACCCGCTGACATTAAAGCTGACTCCAAGCCCTTTTGGAAGTATATTAACAACCAAAGTACGACAAAGAAGGAATCCCTCCACTAAAGTACAATGGAATATTCGCAGATATCGAACTCAGCAAAGCCGAAGCATTTAACAATAATTTACTAGTGTGTTCACAGACACAATATTCAGCGAAATACCAAACGCAATTCCTAAAACAAGCAAAATAGAAAATATCACTATCAGACCATATGGAATTAAGAGGTTATTAAATGGCATAAAACAACAAAGGTCCTGGTGCCAGGCGAAATATATCCACGAATAATCAACGAACTGTCAACAGAACTGGTAAACACACTATCACAATTTCACCAGTCCATATACAAAGGAGTTATCCCACTGAATGGAAATCAGCAAATATATGTCACGTATGTTTTTTTAATATGGCCGTTCCTTACCAAGCAACTATTGACCAGCCTTGCATTCAATAGGGAAAACGTTTTAAAAGGTTTTACTAAATCTGCAAACTATGGCAATCTGTAGTTTTCTGATTAATTACATCGTATAATATACAAACTGGAGAAACCCGATTTTGCACTCACAGAACGCTCTGAATATGTTCCCCATTGAACACAAGGATGTTTCACTCACATGCATTTGCTGTAAGATGTGGGAATACATCATCTGCTTTAATTTAATGACCCCTTTTGAGGACAATAACATCATATCTCGCACACCAACATGCTTTCCGTAAATTTTACAGTTGTAAATCTCAACTAAGTAATGTTATTAATGAGTGCGCGTCATCCATTGATAATAGGAAACAAATATGGTGTGTTAAATAGCATTTTAAATTGGATCGATTCATTCTTAACGGATCGCTATCAACGTGTAGTAGTCAATGGTACTATAATCAAATGCTGCCGGGGGTTGAGTCTGGTGTACCTGAAAGGATGGTTCTGGCCCCACTTACGTTTTCAGTTCAAATAAATGATATAGTCGGGGGCATTTCCTTAGCCATCAGATTATTCACCAACGATTATGTATGTTACCAAGAAAATAATGATGTGAGGGACTGTGATGCAGTCCAACAAGACATAAACATGTTATGTAACTGAGATACCACTTGGGGAATGCGCTTTCAACCAGAAAAACACAACATGATGTGCCTCGCCAGAAATCCCCCCCCCCCCCCCCTCCATCAAATTTGATTACACTCTGAAAGAAACCAGCCTAACTTTTGTCTCATCAGTAAAGTATCTTGGCACCACAAATGATTTAAGCTGCAGCAAACACATCACAGAGATATGCAGCAAATCGTACAAGACTATTGCGGAGAAAGTTCCTCATTCTGTACACAAGAAATCAGACTTCAAGCATACATGCGACTGTTTAGACCAGTTTTGGAATATGCAAGTACAGTTTGGGACCTTCAGCAAATAACTCACCAGGACAAACTAGATAAAGTGTGGAAACGTGCAGCAAGATTCATCACCTCAAACAATAGCTACGACCCAGGCAGCATGACAAATATAATGGAAAACCTAAAACTCCCACCAATCAAAGACAGAAGGAATCAAAACCGCCTTATTCTGTTCTACAAAGGTCTACAGCAATAAGTAAAGCTACCATTAGGCAGTGCACAACAGTCACTTCAATCACGTTTATGCGAGAACCGATATCTTTAAATTTAGCTTGATTCCCAATACGATAAAGGATTGGAACAAACTATCACAAGATCTTCTAAACAGATCAGAAAGCTCATGAAATCCTACTACTGCTTTTAGAAAATTAATGTGAGGAAAACATCTTAGCTACTTGACGAATGTGCGGCGAAAGAATGCCCTGTGGATGTGTCGCCATGACTAATCAGGATCAGGATGTTGCATACTAGTTTAATCGTCAGCCTACAGCAACCTGTACATTAATAATGCAGCATACTAGATTGTATTTGACCGAAACTGGATCAATACGACCCAGTATTGGCTTAGAACGGACCCAGTAACCCGCGTTATCAGGGTACCATATGCTAGATTTCTCACATTTCCACAGTGCATGTACATGACAACAATCTCTCACTGCCAGCAGTTTCCATGGACACCGTAGCGACTTCCTTGACACCAGATACTCTGTATGTATGATTATTATATTCTGGAGCTGCTGTACTATGTAGTAGTAGAAACATCCTACAGCTGGAGTCAGTCCTTCTTCACTTGTGGCCACTGTGTCTTGGCCTCAGCCAAAATTTTTAGCTTCGTGAGGTCCAGTCTTCATCTGAGTGTACCGAGTCTTGCTGTCTTCATGTCACCCCACAGCACACTTAACAGATATATGCAATGGCGTTATCTCCTAACATTAACTCTCAATATGGCAAATTCCAGGGCTCTCTGTGCAGGTGTGTCTTCTGGCATCCTTAGCCAATGGCCAAACATGGAGCAACTTTGCTGGGCGACTTTTATCGACAGCAGCGACGTATCACAAATTTTGCGTAGTGCATCGTTGGAAATTGTGCTGTCTGGCCATTGGTGTCCAGCGATAGTGCTGAGATTTTTGCTGTGGCAGGCTTCATGTTTGTCTAGATCTGCCTCTGGAGCTGCCCAGCTGTTACATTTATACAGTATCAAGGATACTAGATCCTTGTAGTATCTTGAAGACATAGTCTTTATGTCAAAAGCATCTTTGTTCTACGAATCTATATCTTCCAGAATCCAGAAGGACTGAAAAGCTATGTTATGCATGCAGTAATGTATTGCATGCAGTAATGTCAGCAGCAAAGGAAAGCAGTGAGACGAGTATTTTACTTTTCCTCAATAGTTTCCCTCTACGAAGTAGATCATCATTTTCTTTAGGTTCATGATCTTGTCGATAGGTGTATGTGAGCTATCTTTGGTTTTGACTCATTCATAAAGAGATTCGCAATTTTCAGTGTGCTTGCAGCTATGGATAGTAGTTCGGCAAGGGGTTTATTTTCCTCGTCTATGAAGTCCACATGGTCAGCATATTCCATCTTTAGTGGAAGATCCAGTATGGTCATTGAGGGGTTGGTCTTGTGCAATTTTCCCGCACAGATTTCAATGCAGCAGCAAGGTAACAGGTGAAGAGTGCAGGGTATAGCCAATCTCCCTATGTGGAGCCGAGTGATGTTTTAAACTCTGTAGACTTCACTGTCTTGACTCGTATTCTAAGTTTGATGTCTGCAAGTAGTCTCTCTAGTTGCAGCTCATCTTATTACTCGCAAGGCAACTGGCCTGGTGTTGTACATCGAGTGTTTGAACATGACTACTGACACAAGCATGCGTTGAGCCGATATGATGTCTGTGTTGCTGCGTCCACATTTAAATCCACTTGGACATAACCCGGAGAAGTCATTGATTTTGTCTCGAAGGCTTTTGGGATTTGAATAGCATGAGTAGTATGTCCGGGATTAAAATGATGCCACCTCCCTCTACCGGCAGCCATTCAACGATCCATGGCTCCCAGCACCCTCTCAATTCCTAAAGCATAGGCAGATCAGATATGCCCACGTAAATATAACCATACCTCATCTCTCTAAATGGGAAGGTCCGAAAACCCATTTAGAGACACACATCCTCAGTGATATACTAACTTCTGAACATACATATTCTACAGTGTGACACACGTTACATAGTCCGAACGCCCAGTTAGAGGCACACATCCTCAGTCACATACCTGTGATCACCCATGGGCATAGACCACACAATGCCCGTTTAGAGACAAGTATCCTCAGTTATTATAAGCCTCGCCATCATGGTTACTGTATCATAGCTTCGAGCGATTGCAAAGCAAATCAACCTTAAAGGTTACTATCTAGCCAACAAAGCCGACTTGCCCCAGATGATTGGACAGGCCCTCTTCCGAGCACAACAGAGGGGAGGTTCGCAGTGATCAGCTCTGGTGATTCAGAGAACCTTCATAAGAAAGCACAGCGGCTCTGTGAGCTTCGTCAGTTTGATGAGGAGAGAGAAGACAATGCTGGCGGCAACACTGGCACATGTACAGTCCAGGACCACAGTGCAATGTGGATCAGAGTCACCGGACGGTCGCAGTAGTGGTGGCCGTAGGTGGTGCCCTGATGATAGGAATTATGCTCTATGTGTGCTCAAGCTGAATACCACCGGTGTGCGATACAGAAATCTTGACATAGCCTAAGCATGGCACCATCATGCTCACTGTGTGAGTGCCTGCTCGCTCCCCGAGTAATTTCCCAACATGAAAGCTGATTGCCACTATTAGGTGGGATGTTCTAACCTCCGAGGTGGCACTGACACTCAAGTGCCAAGTCCAGATCCTCGTCGCCACTGGTTAGAAGAAGTAGGGCATACGACTTCGTCTCCTATTGATAGAGACAGCAATCAGCCCGATTTCGTAGCTCACTGAGAACAATTGTCCCAGCCACTATAAGTTTCAAGTCATTTAGATCACCCACCTGCCGGACCACCCCTCCATTGTGAACTAGGACTGCTACAGCTACACAATCTGAGATGCCTTGTTGTAATATCAACTCTAACCGCTGGTTATCTGTGGCCTGGACCTGCTGGTCCTCTCGCACTACATGTAGGAATCGATGTCTAGAATCTTGCCAGAGATGGCGTTTGTGCATTAAGTAGAGTGGGTTCATCTGTATGCATGCAACGACTGGCCTGTAGTCAGAATTGAGAGTTGCACATCCACAGGAACGAGCATCCCAAAGTAGGGGCTTCACTTCTGTTTACATGGTATAAACTATATTTGGTTGAAGACTGCTGCTGCAGCCATCGAGCCTGTTGGGGGCTTTGCAATCAGCAATGTGTCCTGTCCATGTTGTTTGGTGACGACATGGGTGTTTGAAGGCCGTATTTGTGGTAAATAGGCCACCAGTGTATCTCCATTACTGCTACGTGTGCTCTCTCCTTACGACCCCCATGCATAAGCAAAGTCCTGAATTTTCGACTGCATTGTTGAGTTTACCCAGCTTGGAGTTGAAATATCCACACTCGAACAGTTGCCATCTGGCTGGAATAGTAATGGGGAAGTTCAGTTATGCACAGAAGAAATCTAATATTGATGGATTCCCTTTGACTTTTTCAACAGTTGGGCCATATGACTTGACCATGAAATACTTGGTGGTGCATTTTCGCGGTGTTATTACTAGCTAGATGAATGCAATGCAATCACTGATGTATCCAAAACTAATGGCATGATCCAAATGCTGTTGTCTGATTACAAAGCTCAAATCCGGGTATGTGTCCTGTTTTGCTCCATGAGTACTAGCCTGTGGCCTGTCAGAAGTTGCTGATCTGAGTGGGTAGCTACGGTATTATCTTGAATACATGTAATGTCGATGTTATAGTGTTCACAGACTGCACCTAAGGTCTGCCTCTTTGATGTTGCAGTCAGTCCACGTGCATTCCACGTACCGATGGTAAGCTCCTGGGATTACGTTGTCTGAAGGTCTCAAACACAGTTTCGAATTTGAAGACGGTAAGATATAATCAGATTTACCTCTGAATGCGAATGTCAGTTGCCAAGTAGGTCTCTGTAAAACAGGTATAGCAATGAGCCTTTGCAGCATTATTTTATGCTGAGTAGCATACAATATATTGTAGAGAGAATTCGCTGTGTTTGGACTTGGTTAATCTTAAAACCAGAGATACGTTGCGAATGTTAAAACACGCCCGCCTATGCGCCACTAAAAACCTCAAATATCCGAGTAATCGCTTCAATTCTTGAACAGCCTACAAGTAGATAATCGAGCAGACTCAGGTAATAAATGTAATTACGTCGAATTACGCTAACGGCCGCTAGCAAGCTAATTTATATGATTATGTTGAATGTGTTAAACCATTAATTGGTGCATAAATTCAGATATTCAGGGATATGCCGCTGCAAAGTGAAGAATTACTAGGCATAAACTTATACCATGCACAACTAATTATAACAAATGAGCAATTAGAAAAAACCCATTATTTCCGAGACTAATACACATGGGTAAGCAAGCCATGGCGTCACCAGCCGTTTGTAAGAAGCAGCAGCATAAAAGACACTAGTTCATTTCCTAGGCTAAAGCAGAGCACACAATTCACAACACGCTCTCCCATTCTGGTAGGATATACCCAATAGTGCTCCGACAATGCCCTGTAGGCCAAGTGAAGGGCAGTTGCTACACGCGGTCGACTACGCACATTACAGTGATGGGCGACGTAAGCACGTGCGCTAGTACTGTCTTGTGAGGTTACCAGAGGTTATTGGTTTGATTGGCGTCTATCGAGTCCCTGATTTCAGATCCCATTCATGCCATATCTAGGCTGGTTTTATATTTTAGCTACTTCACCAGTTTTACACTTATACTCCTGTATAAGAGAGACAACGAGGAGTGAAGGAGATTGCCTATGTTTCCACTGGTTCTTCAGCATTCGCTAAGCAGTTGTGGCGGGGAAGCTCGAAATATTGTCGATGACATCATTGTACATGGTTCTAATATGGAAGAACACGATACGAGACTTCATAAAGTGATGCAACGAATACGTGAAAAGGGAGTGACATTAAATAGAGAGAAATGTAAATGGATAGCTTTCTCATGGGACACATCGTATCAGATCGTCATGTAGGACCACCTGATATTAAAGTGCAAGCAGTCATTAATGCTTGAGAGCCATAAACTTCAGCAGAGGTGCGTAGTTTTCTTGGACACATAAATTTCAGTGCACGTTATGTCCCAGGCCTTTCTACAATTTCCGAACCATTGTGCAGACTTACTCGGAAGGACGAATATTTTGTGTGTGGGTTAGACCGACAGAAATCATTTGACGAATTAAAGAACAGACTCGCAAATGTAGAAGTGCTAGGGTACTATGACAAAAATACGCATACTAAGGTTATTGTGGATGCTAGCCCAATAGGATTAGGTGCGATTCTGATTCAGAAACACAATGAGGAGAACCGTGTGATCAGCTATACAAGCGAAAGTGTATCCAATGTAGAGACGTTATAGTCAGACAGAACGTGAAGCGTTGGCTCTCGTCTGTGCATGCCAACATTTTCATGTGTATTTATATGGAACTGAGTTCAATTTGATCACTGATCACAAACCCTTTGAGTTTATATACTCCCCGAGATCGAAGCCTATTGCTAGAATAGAACGATGGGTATTGCGTTTACAACCTTACACATACGAAGTGCAGTTTATCCAAGGTCAAAAGAATACCGCTGATGCTTCGTACCGTCATTTGTCAAGGTCATCTGGTCAAATGAGCAAGGTCAATTCTACTGAAGAGTATATTAAATTTGTCACTAGAGAATCAACTCCCAGCGCCATGACTGCTACAGAAATTTAGTTTGAATCGGAAAATGATAGTGAATTAAATGAGTTTAAATACTGAGTCCAAACAGGAATGTGTTCAAATGCTCAATACAAGCAATATCTTCCTATGCCAAATGAACTTAGTATTATTAGAGAAATTCTACTTAGAGGCACTAGAATTGTTATACCAGAAAGTATGCGTGAACACATTTTGCATTTGGCTCATGAAGGTCATCCTGGAATTGTAAGTATGAAGCAACAATTACGAAGTAAAGCTTGGTGGCCTTGAATCGATCAAGATACTGAACATTTTTTGTAAAACTTTATGGTTGCCAATTAGTTAGCCAACCATCACCACCTGACCTAATGAAAAGAACTGAATTACCAAATGGTCCTTGGCAAGATCTTGCGATTGATCTGTTAGGACCCTTGCCCTCTGGGCATTACTTATTTGTAGTCATTGATTAGTATGGCCATTATTCTTAGGTCGATATCATGAAGGTCATGACCGAGAAACTGAGAAAATTATAGACAGTCTGAACAAAATGTTCATGACTCATGGTTTTCTCTTGTCAATCACCTCAGATAATGGTCCACAATTTGTAAGTGACAACTACAGAACATATACTAAAGAACTTGGTATTGAGACAAGACACAGATCGAACACCTTTATGGCCTCAAGCAAATGGCGAGGTAGAACGCCAGAATCACTCACTTCTGAAAAGATTGAGACTAGCTCAAGCTGAGGGTAAAGGTTGTTTGAAAGAAATTGATAAATTTCAACTTATGTATAGATCTACTCCTCATACTACCACTGGTGCAAGCCCACCAGAAATAGTATTTAATTTTTTCAAAAACAGAAATATCTGATAGAGATTATTGAAGGATGTGGTGATACCAAGAGAAATGAAATTTCTGGTGAGATAAAACTTGGTGATGAAATCCATTTACACTTTATTTTGAGAAATCTCACTGATGAGCAATTGTGAAAATTTCTCACATCGTTGAGAAAATCTCTCACCCTGTGTAGTTTTGTGAAAGCCGCTTAGCCCAATCATGAGGAAAATTTTCACGGTGAGAAAATTTCTCAGGAAAAGAAAATGTGAAATCCACCCCTGGGTTTAAATTTCCTTCTTATTGAATTCAACCCAATAATTAGTCTCTATCGCACGTGCGCACGCTCGCCCATTCCCACACGCGTGCCGCTCGCCCTCTCCCACACGGACGCTCTTCCGTACGCGCGCACGCTCGCCCTCTCCTACATGCACGCGCGCACGCTCTCTCTCTCTCTCTCTCTCTCTTTCCCCGACACGCACCTGCACTCTCGTGGCCAGGCATGTCTAACCGATCTGCTTTTGCAACGAATCGTGTACGTGATCATTATGTGGCTCAATAGTAGGCTATGGGAGACTATCCTGGCAGTGGTCATTAAATACCAGGTTTTAAATAGTTGTCTCCCTTATCGCTTAAATGTGCATTTTTTTTAACAATCTGGCAACTCAGTAAAGCGGACACGATGACGAATCAAACATCCATCATCCCTGCATTTTTAGTGCCACTCGTTAGTTTTTTGGTTCCACAGCCATGCTTTGATGAATACTTCGTAGCAATAAACTTTCTAAATGGTAAACTGACCTAAGTCTTCAACAATTTTTGCACAATTCTTTATTAAATGTATTAATACCAGTTTTCGTTAACCTAACAATTAGGACGGTTACTACGCCATAGTGGTACTTAATACAATTTAATATGAAAATAGGCATTGCCTATAAGGGAACGTAGACACCATTTAATGTTTAAATAAATAGGACGAATTTGTATAGGGTCGAAATATCCTAAATGCGGATGGCCATCTCTAGTACATTTGAAGGTAATTTTTCGTCCGAGTGTCATGCGTGTACGGTGTAAGGCATTAGGGTAAATCCAGTCCACGATATTCACAACAATGCATCTGCCCATTGTCAGTGATGTCCGCCAGCATTGTTGCATCCTTTACCGGTGCCTACACCATTAATATAGTTGTTCCTGTCCAATGACTTCATAAAATTTGTACCGACGTATCGCGGCGCTCCTCGTATCGCGGTGCTCCTCACTATTTGGGGAAAATACAAACAAGTTCATAGTAACTATGACATCATAATGAAATATCGTCCGCTAGAATTTTTAAATCGCGTTTATCCAGATATAAGCCACAAAAAGTGAGTAAATACATGAATGTACATTCCATCCGGGTGTGAATGGCATGTTACCCGGCATTAAATTTCCTGCTATATTCGCTAAATACATACAACATTGACAACAACGACTTTCCACAGCCATGAGTGTTAAAAATAATACGAGTCAACCAAACCTCATATTGCATATGCAAGTTACAGATGCATAAATAGGAATAAATAAAGCTTTTATCTGGTTTACGTCAGACAATTTAATCACTACATTTTAAAGTAAATTTACACTATTTCATCATAACAATATCACAAAAATTGTGTACATTGAAAATGCGCAGTAGGTTGCCCTAAAACAATGAGAATAATGAAGAACCATATCCCATGATGCAACAGTGGCCCCATGAAGAAACAACAAAAGCTATATCATTTAAGAATGCACTGCTCCACAATACCCAAGATACACCGATTGGCACCCCAAGATACACCGATTGGCAGCTGGATGGATTCTTAGACAAAGCCAATTTATTTGTGACTCGTTAGTCAGGTTTTAGTCCTAGCCTTTGGTGTTTTCTGAAAACAAATGGAGGTGATGCCATCTGAGAGTATCTAGATTTCAACATTGTCCAGTGGAGGACTTCTGAACCCCACCCAGCTGTCAGGATGGTGGGGTGGGGGTCAGCATTTCTGAACAAAAACTGCTAGAATGTCTTCCAGAAATTGATGACTATAAGTTTACCTAGTTTAGCATTTGCACAATTTGCGTTATTTTTGTAAGCTATAGAATGGCATCGTTCAAATTAGAAAATTAAAATGCTCATTAGTAATCAATAGGGTAGGGTTTGATAAATGCGCAGGATGGAATAAGAGGCCCTTGCATAATCTTTGTCTTGATTAATTCATCACAAAAATGTGTTTATTAAAGTTTAACCTGGGCCATTTGCACATTTTCTCATGTCGGTACATGTGATCAATCACCATAATTATTATCAAAATATTTGGGGCCAATAAACAGTGAGTTATTCCCCTTTCATCTCTCAGACTCGGCACGTGTATGCAATCTTGCTTTAAAATGGTATGTACCCATTGATCAAAGAGACTGGTGAGATAAACGATCACTAATTAATAATTATCCTACATCAATCCTTTTGTTCAATCAATACTTACACCGTAATCCTAGCATCTCAATTCCAACGCAACCTGAAATATATGTAGCGAGGTTGTTTTAGTGGGTTCAATGAACCTTTCCAGACTAATGACGTTATATTATGTCATAATCAGCTACGGCCATCCATAAAAAAATCTGTTTCCTGCAAACCGGGCGGGAGGAATAAATGTCAGTAGGGAGGGAGGAAAAAAAATGTTATTTTATTTTTAATTTTTTCCTTTTCAGACTTATGATATAGTATGAATTAAAATAAGACATAGATATGCTCAATAAACCATAACTTTTTATTCACAATACTAGTGATCGAAAAATTCCAGAAAACCTGTTGCTGCAGGATATTTAGTTATTATTTTATTTTATATAGTTTTAAGCGGCGACGATTGTGGTTTTTGCACAATTATTGTAATGCAAACTGTAGTTGGCGAAATATCTTTAGTTTCCATCGTCATTGACTTTGGAGATGACAATTCATATCTCTCGCTGTATCCGCCGTGAAGAACTAATGTAAACAGGGTGTTGCACATTAAGCAGAGTATATATTGTTCTTCGCTCGTGATTGGATAGTTTTCATGCGTATTACCGTAGTGGCCAACAGCCCTCAAAATTTGGCGCGAACGATCGTTTCATTCGCGTGTCGGTTACGTGAAGTAAAATTACCGTGAACGAAAAAATGGTCGCGTAAGTGACAAAGCCCAGAACGGTAGTTATCTCTGTTAGTGGAAAACAGAAAAGTTTCAACAACTTTTTGATATGAAGCATGCTATTTACAACGGAATTTAGCATTTTTAAACATCTAAAAGATCGATAACATCTGTCTGTCAAATTCTATAAATAAGCGACAGCGCACATGTGTCAGAGACAAACTTCCGTTGTATTTCCGCTAGCATTACTATATAGGCCGGGAACTAGTCTCGCTACACGTTGTGCATCAACAACAGACTGTTCAATTATAAACCGTTGCATGCAAGTACGTGCAACCGTCGGCTGGCATGTTCCCGATATATTATTTTGTATACGCGATTGGATCCCGATATAACATAGGAAGATATGCCTTGTTGAGTGAGTCTCACAGTATATTCTCCTTGAGTTTCAGTTGGCTTGTAGAGACAGCTGTTTAATAATTTATCTGTTAAATTAAACTGTTACATTCATAGATCCTAGCTACTGTGTTAGTGTGTATTTGTCCATGACACACAATAATTCAGGCCTTGAAATTCGACGGGATTCTCGTAATATTCCCGAAATTGAAAAATACGGGAATCCAACTGGATTCTCGTAAATAAATGCTTCCAAAAATGTAAACATTCCATTCTTACAGAACGCCGCGATCCCGGTTACTAATTTCAACAATAAAAATTGTCACGAATCAGCCTAGAGTGGGGTCTGCTAATACACCGGTAATGAGAAATGTCTCGCGTGCACAGTCGTAGTTAATACTTAATAACAATCGATAATGCGCACTCATAGTTTCTGATTGGCTCGCGGGATATCCGATTTCAATAGGCATGAATGAAAATTACTATTGTAGTAAAATTTTGATCACGTGCCTCGTTGTCATTCATAACAAATTAATCACATGATGTATTTCAACCAATCTCTGTGCGACTCTCGCGATTAATATTGACGGCTAATGGCGAACGAAAAATCTAGTCACTGTGCCACTTTTAGACGCAGTAAAGCAATATGTTAGCGCCCACTTTGATGGGTTATATGACCAAATATATTATTATTGGAAGGTTCTGACAGTAATACCACCCGATATTTAAGTGGTTCATTGCTTTGGAGCGACCGAGAAAACAGGACTATGTCAGGAAAACCGGTGCGTAGTAACTCTTATTTTCAAGTAAATCGCATTTTCACTAAATTGTCAGTTTAAAGCGTACAAGTTAAGAAGGGTCAAGCTATCTACTAAATGCCTTAGAGCTGGTTACGCTTTTTATTGTGGCGGACATGCATGCGGGTTATTATTTTATATTAGAAATGTACGCTGCTTGTAAAAGTACAAATATTTGGTAACAGTTACAAAAAAATCTACCCGTCACAGGTACAATTTTATAAACATTTCAACCCCTGTTGTTTTTGGCAGTAGTTCTTTGATACAGGTGGAATTCTTTACAAATTAAAGCATATTCTTTTAAATATTTTGAAAATAATATGACTGGAAGCCATTGCTTTCAAGGTGGTGGTGGGTGGGCTGGAGAGGATTGCTTAACTAGGTAACCCACAACAATGTAAGATATTCAATTCTTGGTTTTGTAGTGGGGGTTTGTGGGTGGGGTGGGTGGAGGGTGTTAAGATATCTATAAATATTGGGTCATTAGTCACTAATTATTATAGTGGGTCTGGAATTTTGGAATATATGTTTGGAAAAAGTATGGAATTTTATTGTGCCCAAGGTGTATGAACCGTGAAATTGTTGCAAGCTGGAAAGATGTTACCAATGAGTGTTGTCATACAAATACTGATATTTTGGCAGACAAAATGTACATTTGCAGGCCAAAGGAGTATTGTTTTTGGAGACTTAACACTGAATGACTGGCTCGGTTATCGAGCTTGTAATTTCAGGGGTAAATTTTCCAAAATATTCTTCTTGGTCTGGAAATGGAACGAATGAATGGACATAAAACAAAAACTCAATCTGCTTTTTGAAAAATTTACATGAGAAATATTACAGTACTTATATCACAATGTATGAATCCACTTTTAGTTATTCCCACCCAACTCTAGCTAAGCTATGCTCCAAGCTTCGTCCCAGAATCTTAATTTCATGGTAACTATACAGCTAGCTTGAAACAAACTTCCCCTCAAAACAATCAACAGAATGTTTATTAAATTGCAAAGACATACAATTAATACTTACTGACAGACTACTATGAGAGTTAGTATTGTCTGTCAATTATAATAGTGACTGGTGACATCAACCTATAGGTGATGTAATTGATTATGAGGTCAATAGTTGTGTACTAAACATATTTTATCTGTAAAGTAGGTAATTGGTGGATAAGTCCATGCTGTAATCAATATGCTAATGATAATTCAGCAACATGCACTTTAAATTCATTATTAACTTAATATACAGATGAAATGTGTTCAGATAAAGCAGGTTTGGATTAAAAAAATGGCGTAACCAATTTGCGCAACCGAACAATTGGTTACGCAGACCTGAAAACATGGGACCCAAAAATGGGTCTCGCAAATATTTGAAATTTTGAGGGCTGGGCCAATAGAAACGCAGTAGCGGTATGTATAGAGGAAGTGTTCCAAGCGCAATAACATTTGTAATGACGTATTTCCATGACGTAGTGTCACAAATAATCTGATTGGTTCTGATCGGAAATGCCCATCAGGGAATCAAAATTTATCAATGAACTATTACTACCAGTAGTAGAATCATAGGCTGTTACAGATTCGGAATTACAAACGCCGTTTAAAACACAAAAACGGGTCGGATCACAGAATACTGTATTCCGCTTAATAATAGCCTAGGCTTCTATTAGGACAAGAGGTGTTCAATTTCCAACCAAACATCTCTGAGAAAGGGGGGTGGGCTTATATTACAGAGTTTTCCCAAAAAAGTTCTAAAATTTATACCACAGAAATTCAACATATTTTCTCCCGTAAAAATTGCCACCGCCTACATTTAATGTATACCTCAAAACATCACTGGGGAAGTGAAATTATTTGATTTGAGCACCTAAATATTGCGTATCCTTTAATAAAGCTCGTTTACTACATCAAAATTAATCCACAATTTGATATAAAATGGCGTCGCGAAAAAATACAAATCACGTGATTCGCCTCCAATTGAAGAGTTTATTTTAGAGCGAGTACTCGGATATAAATATTCTGGAATCGGGGACTCGGAACTCAGGAATACCTATATATTATCATTGCGCGATAGGAACTAAGTATTATCCTGATCTTACAAAACGGGTACCCGTTTGATAATCCCCCGTTAGCGTATAATATCTCGTAAGAACATGATGCCTCCCATCTCAAGAACCGCTGGCTCGCCAACTTAAGAAGCTGGCTATATTGTCATTCGTAATAATTCAATTTGGCTCATTTAATGTTGATCAGCGTTACAAAATTGATGCACATTTTTTCCCGTGCTTGTTGTTTGGTACATAAATTTGGTCTTAAAATATATTTATATGGAAGGTATTTAATCATGCCAAGACTGTTTTGCGCGCATTTTGACAACAAAAGTGTGGAATAAACTTTATTATATCTTGAACATACGTGGCCTACTACTAGTATTAATCTAATAGGCGGTCGAGATTTACAAATCCGAGGCCTGTATTGACTTCTAGAGGGGCCGGGAATGTATCAGGGCAGAGATCGGTCTGAAGTAGACACACCCTGTTATTCTTATACACGCTATTCTTACAAATTTGCTCTTAAGAAAAATTTTCATATACAGTCTGCTAAGTTAGGGGGTGGGCTTCTAATACAGAGTTTTGCCATTTTGAAACTGCTAAGAAATCATTGGAGCTCACATGTCAAAGTTAGGGGGTGGGCTCTATTAGAGCATAGGCTTACTATTAAGCGGAATACGGGTTCACTAAATAAAAAAGTTTATAAATACAATTATTCTGCCCTATAAACAAACCGAAACATTACTGTCAATTCCGATCACGAGTAATAGGGGCCAGTTGGGGTAAATTTAGATCGTCTCTCTCGTGCTGGAGTAGTGCCAAAATATCAATAGTTTTACTCGGGTAGGTACTTTCGCCAATAGGAGGACAGGCTCAAGTACCTTGACTGAGTAGCTATCAACGCGACGGCCTAAATTCGCCCTTAAGGAAACGCGCATTATGATCACGTGAGCTAGACAATCATTTATTTACGACGCAAATTGGAGATTTTATTTAAATTTTATGCAAACAGGAAATGTTTTAGCGATATATAGCATCTAAGTTAGCGATTTTGAGGCAAAATATATTGGAAGGTAGGTCTCTTTTCGTATCTCATAGTAGATGCATTAAAAATGTTTTTTTAAATTGCTAACAACGCGATTTTCACAAGCTAACAGTGTCATGGAAATATCACACATTGGGGGGGGGGAAAATTAATTTTGTTGGCTGCCAAAAAATTCACCCGGGCGGTTTCAGAAACAAAAACTATTTTTATTTTGGCCTAAGTGGCGTGTAGGATGACGTCATAATCATTATGTCATAAATGATTCTATGCAGACCGTCTTTACCTCTTAAAAGTTTGACACGTAAGAAAATGTGTATGTCTACTATTTAATAAACATGCTGTTGAATATTTTGAAAATAATTTAACTGGGTGCTGTTGCTGCCTTTGCTGCCATAGGCAGCAACAGCACCCAGTCAAATTAATTTCACAATATTCAACAGCTTACCTGTATAGTTTTCTGGAAATTGATAGTCAGGAAGTTCAGAGATCGATCAATCCCAATACGAGGGAGGTGTGGATGGAGCTTAGCTAGAGAGAGGCGGGGCGTAGCTAAAAATGAAAATGTCCATTGGCCCATTCCCTCTAGAAAACATGGATCATTTTGTCAAATAGGGAGTCAATTGCATATATGTAAGTTAACTACATGCATAGCCTTAAATCCTATGGGCCATTGACCCATGTGTGAAGGTAATGATGGGACACTGTGAATTTTATAGTGCTACATGGTGCAAGGACCTTGCCTCGGCAGAACCCCGAAGACTATTTTGAAACTATTCAAACTAATGCAACTGGGAGCTGTTGTTATCTACACAATTAAAAAAAAATTAAATCATTAAATTTGCTTACGAAAAATAAAATTTTCTTGTCAATGTCAATTTATCAGCCAAGAGATTACTTTTGTACATTTTATCACTGGAACGACTGGATGAGTACATTAATTGAGCCAGTCATTCCAGTGGTACATTTGCAAAAATAGTCTTCTCTTCCTCTACAAATCACCATTCCTCAAGACCATTGCAGAAGCTGTTTTGGTCAGCTTGAGAGGATGAGGCATCATTAAGCCATAAAGATATAAAAAAAAAAAATACAAATAATTTTATAATGGAAGGAATATTTTGTTGAACAGACTTATTTTTTTATGAACATTTTTTTTGAATTCATGTATCTTTATTTATGGTATTTTGAACTGCTTAACGGTAGTAGGATACAGTATATCACGGTTTCTCGGTAATATCGGGCTTATTGGCCCCATGATATAGCCCAGCTCTAATTTGCACCCAGATCTGAAATTATATGTATAATAGGAAATCTCACAATTTTACTAAAACGTCCTTTCTTTTTCAGTGGACTGTCATAAAGTTGTGTTTTCCAAAGTACTGGGCTTTGGCATCATTCTTGGATCTATGCTTGGTATGTGAAGGGTACTTATTATGCGTATATAAGTCAATACTTCTAGTGAAGAATATGTTCCTGTTTCTTGCTGGACTTTAGCTGTTTGCCTGCTGAATTTCTGCAGGATACATTTTCTGTGGGGTTTAATTCCAGATATGCTGAATATTTTGAAAACGATTTCTGTGAAAGTTGTTTGTGACTACGCCACGTACAACATTCAGTCAAATTGTTTTCAAAATATTCAGCATGTCCCGAGTTATTGCGATACATGTACTCCACGTGGTCTGACGATGGTGGCAGCATTAGCTTTGTCGTCCAATTTACATTTAGTTCATGTTAACCATTTAACCCGTATATCAGCCATAAAACAACCTCTGCAGTGGTCTTGAGAAATCTCCATTTGCAGACCAAGAGAAGACTATTTTTGAAAATTTATCACTGGAATGACTGGCTCGGTAACCGAGCCAGTCATTCCAGTGATAAATCTTCAAAAATAGTCTCTTTTGGTCTGCAAATGGACATTTGCAACAAATTCGAAGGTGAAAGGGTTAAATCTTCATACATGTATCTCATGCTGTGTTAGTCATAGCGTTGCGAATTTGTACTATTTTTGTGATTGATGCTTGGTTTTACATATTAACCGATGATCAATTAATTTTTGACACTAACAAATTGTGAATGCAATATTTATTGCATGTTCATGGATATTTAACCGTAATAATTTAAGAAATAATCTGTTGAATATTTTGAAACTAATTTGATTGGAAGCTGTTGCTGCCTAAGGCAGCAACAGCTCCCAGTCAAATAAGTTTCAAAATATTCAACAGGTTATTGGTATAGTGGTTTTGACATTACCATACTATTTCAGTGTTGAAGGTTGATGTCTTTGACTATGGACTCGTATGGAGTAATACTATATTATATAGTTGTAAAAATGAAATTAAAATGGTATTGCCAAAAAGTAATCATCTTCTACAGTGTTAATATCATAAATTTCTAAGCAGTCAAAATTGATTTCTGAAATCATGATCGATCTGTTGGTTGGACATGCAAAACAATCAATCATCGATCAAATCGATTAATTGGAACATGGGCATTGTGACCTTGATAATGTCATTGGGGTTTTTTCAACATTAACATTTTTCGTTTACATGTGCATGTAGCTCATCTTAATGGAGTCAAACGGCCATAAGCAGTAACAACCTGCAGTTTCAAAATATTAAATTTCTTACCTGTATTTACCTTGTAGGTTACCTTGAAATTTATATTCTGGGAATTCAGGTTTCAAATTTTGTAATCGATTCCAACACATAAAGTGTGGGTGGAGGTTAGCTAGGAGTGGGCGTGTCATAGCTAGAAATGCATCCCTGTATTTTTTTCATGTGTACATGTATGTAGGCTTGTGCGATTATTGCTTTGAGTGATCACGATCGATTAAAAATGATTGTGATTACTCGATTAATCAACTTGGGTACATACAAATTACCCAGTGATAACACCAAAAAGCATGCCAATGATGAAAGCTGCAATGGTATTTAGAAAAGTCCATTTGCAAGCCAAACGAAGCCTAATTTTTAAATTTTCGAGCCAGTCATTCCAGTGATACATTTTCAAAATTAGTCTTCTGTTGGCCTGCAATTGGACATACATGTACATGTACATTCACTTTGAAACAAAATGTTAATTTTCGTAAACGATCTCATTAAAAGGTAACTTAAATGTAGGATTTGAAATATGTTATGCAATAGAAATTATTCATGATTATTTGATTATACATGTATATATATTTAAAATCATATAAATTCACGATTTAAAAAGTAATCCTGATTTTTGATTTAATCACATAATCGGACAAGTCTAATCGGAGAAGTCTGTGTGTATGTATTTTAGTCAAAGTACCACAAATTCTTAAGATTGTCCGTGCAAACAGCGCCCAGGGAATCAATGTCATCAGTGTTCATCTGGAACTGACAGCCATCACTGCGGCCGCTGCTTATGGATTTGCTAGAGGATTTCCATTTAGGTACAGTTTTATATTTATAATTAAATACATTGCTTAATCAATACCTGTATGTGAGACTCGTCAGTAATATATAATAGGGCTGGGGTGAACATTCGAAGCTTCGAACAATCGCGAACTCTGGGAAGATGAATCATATTCTTACATTTATTTGATGAATCTTGCGGTTCGCGGACCTTACATTAACCTTTTTTTCGCATGTACTTTCCATCTGTCTACGGCAAATATATATGGAAATCATGACGAAAACGATTTACTAAGCACTTATTCCAGCCGTATACAAGTTTTGAATGATAAAGCTTAATTCAGATTTACGACAATATTTTCCGAGTAAGTTCAACCCACACCCATGATACATGTAGCGTAATCGTCCTAGAATAGCACATACCTTCCTCACTTAAATGGTTTAATTTGCCGGCAAATATCGACATTACAAGCCAAGAAAATGTCATCATGTGTATTACACCATCTCAACATATTACAGGCTTATAAGGTCTAGGTCTTGACATGCTCTGTCAAAGAAAAGGCGAACGTGACATATTTTCTTTGTTATTTGCAAAATCGGCCATGATTTCCGGGAAATGATACAGTGTGCAAATTATTCTTCTAATCATTTTTGCATTACGTTTTCATTGGCTATTATAATGAACACCAGTCAGTATATCCAATCAAAATCTGATGTGCATTCTCTGATTAAAATCGAGGATGTTCAGTGCGCAATTGTTACTACCGCAAATTGGTCAATGTCATAAAACGCTATCTATAGATATACAAATACAGTATAGATCGCACTAAATGGACTACCAGTAAAACCGCTGTTTAGAACAGTTTTCTCGACCAACTGCATATATATGGGCATATGTTTTTGCAAAATGTTATGCATTCTAATTATCTAGTAATATCTTGATACAAAATCCAGTTCAAAGTAGCCGAGAATTTGTATTCAGCAAAACTATTTTAGCTGTTTAAACTCGAGGAGATCTATCAGATCTAGATATCTGTGTTGTCTAGATGAGGTTCCCGTACTAGCCTGGTTCCCTTTATCGATTTGTTTAACTAGTGTCGTCTATAAAATGGCAAGAAGTAACCAACTAACTATGCAATGAAACTTATTTGAGTGTATTGAACTTATCTGGCTGTTATATACTAAGCATTTGTTGTGTATTTTGTCCCTAAAGCCACTTGGAATTTGAAAATGATTTTGTGTTTCACAATATTTCCACGAACCACAGCCCTAGTAATATATACATAAACTTTGACTACATAAATCGGGATTAAAACGAGACTAAGACACGTCTCAATTTTAATCCCACACGCAAATCATGCGAGACTACCCGTGACTATGTACAATGTGGAACGTGACTACTACCTGTACATATACAGTTGCGACTAGATAACTTTAATCACGATTAGATTGGTGGTTTTTAGTCTCGATTGGCTAAAGTTTTAATCAAGAGCTGTAAAATCTCCCTCGCTCCCTTAATCTTGTTTGTTTTGGTCACCATTTGCAACAGGGAAATCCCCATTGTTGTTCTCGTGAGATGTACACAAACAAGCATGATACATGTATGTGTAGCATATTCTCAGCTTGGTTGAAAGCAATTAATGATGTACACGCACTCTTAAATAAATTCGCATTATAAAACAATAATTATTGCAGGAAATTGGCATTTATTGTTTTAAGATTTGTATTGGAAAGAACATTTGTAGAACCCTGGTGCCCATTAAATTTGCATGTAATTCTCTGAATTGCCATCTAATAATCATAATGTAATCAAGTCGCCCCGAGTGCAACACAAATCCCGCCAATGCATAATGTCAAATACATTTGCTAATTTTTTAGTACATAATGAAATTATTACTCAAAGTGTTTTAAACACATTATCTTCTGTATTTAATATCATATTAATTTGTGATATTCACGTTCGTGATTTACAAAATCTGTTTGTATTTAGGAGGGTTTCAAGTCTATGTCATTCAGTGGAATGCCTCCAATCACAAAAGATCTTTTAGTTTCCCACCGGCCCGCCATCATAAGAAGCAACCTACCTCATTTTAATTTCTCAGGCGTTCACGCAATTTTTATCATGCGGTATGACACCATTCTGATTCCGTTTTGGATCATTTTATGTTGGTTGTTATAAATTCTTGCTATAATAATATTCGCAGTTAAGGCCCAGCCGTTCATTGTTTGGCACATTTGTTGAGTGACATTTATAAAGCGCAGGTAAACTCGCGACTTAATCTCGAGTAAATTTCAATACTCTGGTTTAAAAGAATTGTAGGGTGGATTTGAGATTATGACACAACTACTGTAGATGCTAATTTCACTTGTACAAATGTGCAGATTTCATACTCTAGGCTCGATTAGATGTTAACTTATTGCTAAACAATACCGTATTTGCATATGTATAGTGATTGTTCCAAGCCTTTTCACCTTAAATATTAACCATTTAAAGTCCAATAGTCTAGCCGTTCAAAGAAGGCTGCAATGATATTGACAAATTTCCAAGGAGTAAGTCAATTTCTAAATGGAGATTATTTTTTTTGCAATTTACCACTTGGGGTAGTCATGCTCGATAACCAATGATTAACCTTTTAATGGTCAGGCTTGTCAGAACTAGCCAATCCAATGGACCTTTCCACTTCATCCATCCATCCTATGATGTCATAATCAACTACGTGGCGTGTAGAATGACATAATGAGTAATGTCATTAAGACGTAATGAATGACGTAGATAAGTATGTCACGAACGCATATTTGAAGACGGACTATACATTGTTGTACGAATTGTATGTCTTTACTATTTAATAAATATTCTGTTGGAATATGTTGAAACTAATTTAACTGGGCGCCATAGGCAGCAACATCGCCCAGTCAAATTAGTTACAAACTATTCAACAGCTTACCTGTATAGTTTTCAGGAAATTGATAGTTAGAGCATTCAGTGATCGATCAATCCCAACACCTCGAGATGTGGGTGGCGCTTAGCTAGTGCTGGGCGGAACAGCTAAAACTGGAAAGCTCCATTCTCTTGAGAAATTACCTACTTTCAGGCCAAGAGTCGGCTGACAAAATTGTATAATTAAAGATGAGCAATAAATCATCTGTGTTAGTATACACGAAGCACTAAATTAACTGACAGCTTTTCATAATAAGTACAGTACACGTAATAGAAATTTCTTTTAAAAAGGGAACGCAACTATTGATAATCTTGCCTATCAATAAGGTCATCCAGCTATTTGAGGTCTTAAAAAGGAGTGGGAAGAGTGAACATTTGAACCTGTGTTAGCCACCAATGAGGTTACGTATATGACTTGCACTAAACCGAAGTATTTGAAAAAATGGGTATGAAATACCTGTAGCTTATTATTATTATTATTAGGTTATTAATGCAGATTGTCCAAATTTCATCATCCAGTGAAAAGCTGTATGGGCCTGTGGAAGAACTGCAGAAAAGCACAGATTTCATCTTGAGAACGCCTCTCCAAGTGTGATACCATCGATCGAAAAGAAGAAGAAGAAGATCATCCTGTTAATTCATGAATAATTTATTTGTTTAATTATTCCAAAGTGCTTATGGAGAAGCAGCATTTCTTGGCATCCAGACCATCACGATTGGCTTCATGGTCTACTGGTTCCAGGGTAAACACAGTACAGCTATCATGTATTTAGCGGCCTATGGCGGTATTCTGGGATACTTGATGTCACCGCTTGTCCCCATGCAGCTCCTGTCACTGTTACAAGCATGTAATTCAGTCATCATTCTAAGTAGTAAGGTAAGTCACTAAGTTTGGGTTAAGATTTGTCAGCAGGAAATCAAAAATTTACATTCAGGTCTGGAAAGTCATGGAAAATCAGTGTTTTTTATCAAAGTTCATGGAAGAGTCCTGGAAAATGGTAATTATGAAAAAAAGAAATATGTTTTAGCATAAGTTACCGCATCACGTCTATGTAATAAAGATTATGGCAACAGTTTATCAAAACAAGGCTTTGGTTTGGTTGTTGCAAGTTGCAATATTCAGACACTTCCAGAATAACCTGGATTGTAATTTATGTACATGTAGCTCCGTCATAAACACAAATCTACTAGATGTTAATTCTTGGAAGTCGTGGAATTTGTTAATTTTGCTCATGAAAAGTCATGCAGGGTTCGCATGGGTCATGGAAACCCTAGAAAGTCATGGAATTTGAAAACCTAAATTCCAGGCATGGAAAAGTAATTGGAAATTTGTCATTTTAATAAGTCATGGAAAAGTCATGGAAAATGATAATCTCTAAATAAAAATAAAATCTGATGGCATACAAATGTAAAATGAGGAAATAAAGCTCGGAAATACACATTTCATTTCTTTATTGCGTCAATCACATGATTTCATTCATTATCAAAGTCATATATCCGACCAACATAAAAATGACCCAAAACATCGTAAGAATTAAAATGAGGTTAGATCGCTTCTTATGTTGGAAGGTCAAATTAAACTCTTGTGATTGGAGGCATTGTTGTAACGCCGCGAATGCCAATATCCCAAATTAATAATAAATATGTACAGATGTTTTTAAAACAATTTGAGCAATAAATTTATTATTTCCTACTCAGCATATGCATTCAGCAGTATATTTATTGGCGAGATTTTTGTTCATTTGGGCGATTTCCCAAAAAAAATTGTTCAACAATAGTCTTCTCTTGGTCTGCAAATAGACATTTCTCAAGACCACTGCAGAAGTCGTCTTTGGTTGATATGAATGTTCAATGGTTAATAGGCAATTTTTTGAGTCATGTTTTGTTCAAAATTGACTAGAAATGTTCATATTGCTTCTAACCATTTTGACCGATTTCAACCAAGTTAGGCTGAAGGGATAGATGTATGATCATAGGCTAGGTAGGAGCAGCCCAGGACTGGGTGGCAGTAAGAGAGCAAGCCCGCCTCGACACGGACAATATCGATCGACCCAACACCAAGTGGGCTTTCATTCGATCAATCAACGTTGAGGTCAGGGCTGTCACCGACCGCCAACCTTGTAGTCTTGAAGCATTCATCGTCGCATCTGCGAGCTGCTCAGTGTATACCCGGAGGAACAACCTATCCTGCATGGCAGCCGGATTCACGTGTGTGTTCTCGAGGAGGGTTAAGAGTGGATCTGCCACAGGCTTTTCGACACCTGCCCGTAATTCGAATTCCGTGAACCCCTCATTGCACCCCACAGCGTAGTACCCCTTTTCCTTCGCATAGAAGGTTGGGCCACGAGCCAGCGGACCTAGGACTCTGTACTCATCGTTCACATAGGTGGTGTCCACGGTGCTGTTCTGCACGATCTACCTGTTCAGAACCTGCGGGAGCTCTACCGTCTGTTCTATTGTGCTCTGAAGCTTGAACTCGAGTGTCATGCGCTTGATCTCGTGGATCTGTGCCGAGATTGCAAAGTCAATTTACTTCCCAGCGGCGGACAACAGGTTCTCATCGTGTGTACTGGGTCGAATGACCATCAGGCAGTCCTTCCGAGGATCAGTGTGGTGCGATGTCGCGGGTTCGATGGCCCCATCTGGATGTTGCACATACTGCAGCATGTTTAAGGTCTGGGTATATAGAGGGGTTAAACGGCTGCCATATTTGGTAACGTTCTCGAGCAGATTGTCTATAGGCAGCAGGACAAGTCGGCACGACAGCCACGGCATGCACTGTCCCACTGTGACAGGGTCCGAGGACTGCTTCGTGACATCAACATTATCCACGAGCAAGCCAAGGTCACACCTCTGTCTGATGCGGAGATACTGGCCGCCATAGAGGAAGGAGCTCCAGCTCGTAGTGCAAAAGAACTCCTGACTCGGATACTCTACCGGAAGTTTGACAGCACTCAGGGCAGGACACTCGACCTACCTCCTGTGGCCCAAACCAACAGTCCTGTTATTCTAGCTCTCCAAAGGGCGAAGGTCGACCCCAAAGATTTACTAACGATCGGGAAGTGGGCTGCCGTATTTAGCCTCCATAGCCAGGAAGAGCGAGATATGCTGGATAGCCTCCAGTCTGGAGCAAATAACTACTTCAGGGGCGAGGTCAGTGCCGCTGTAGCGGAGAGCCATGACACCGGTCATGCAGAAGGTACTCACTAGGGGTTCACAGTTGGCCGCAAGGAGGCTGTTGAGCACATCTTCAACGAAAGAGGTCGCATGAGATTGGCCAGTAATCTGCCAGCATTTCTGAAATTCCAAGATAACTACCAGGACTACCTCATCAAATCCGCTCGCAAATCAGATGCTCTTTGTGCATGGACAAAGTGGATCTTCCGTGAGAAGTTCCAGAAAAAGAGAGCCCTAGACTCTGACCACAGTGGGTAGAGTTTAAGCGACAGGCTTCTGACGAAACTGACGAAGTTCCTCAAGCTTCTGACGAAGTTCCTCAAGCTTCTGACGAAGGTCCTCAAGCATCTGACGAAGTAGCGGAAACCGCGGATGAAGTTCCTCTGATGAATGAAAAAAGTTGCGACAGTCTGTCAGCGATGACTCGTAGAGCAGGCTAGTTTCCTGGCTGGATTCGGGTTGTAGGTGGAGGTCTGCGCCTTTTCCACAGATAGCTTGAAGTGTGACAGCTCACCTGTCTCCTTGTTGCTGAAGATGAAGCGGTACAACTCAGCTGCTCTCTGTACACCTGTGATAAAGTCCCCTTTGGTCTCCTTGAGGGTTAGGCTGTCGTATATGGTCTCGAGCAGGGCACGTCCACACATGGAGCTTAAGTATAGCAACCGGGCATTGTGGCGGATGTCTGGTGAGATCTCGCGGGGGTACTTCTGAAAGAGGATGAAGACAGTTATCTTTGTGTGCTGGATGTGCCTGGTGATGTTGCTGAGCTAGGTGACTGTCTTCTGGTCCATTGCAGGGTCATCGATAGCTAGAACAAGTGGTTCTGTCAGTCGGGCTGCCAGCAGCTTCTCCATCAGTGCTTGCAGGTTCTGCGTCTTGGTGATTGGGCCATTGTAGCATTGATCATTACTGTCAACCGCCTCAGCGGCAGAGTTAGACACCAGAAGGATGTATTGAGAGTGTAGATGTTCGGCCAGGAGAGCCCGCAGCAAGATGTTTTCCCGTGTTTCTGACAGGGCAATGATTAGCACCACCTGGCCAGCATCGGCCGGCCTACTGTCGAATGGTACAGACATGCGTGCGGAGGATGGTTAGCACTTGGTCGGGGGTAGCCTCGTCTATATCTGGGAGACTAAACGGCTGTACTTCCTGCACCAGCTCTTTCGCCTGCAGAGCGGGGAATCCTGCACCTCCGGTGGATACGAAGGATGCGATGGAGGCGTCAAGCATGAAATATAGATCGCGTAGAGGGCCTGTGTCAGCACCCACAGTGTCTAGTACATCCAGTATCTGTATGATACATGCACAGGAAGCCATGACTATCCTGTGGTCATAAACGGCAAATTAAAGAACCCTGTCTTCTTCACCTCTGGTAGCCGGAGGCTGGCGGTAGCACCTGTTTGGCCGTCGACAGTGATACTGCTCAGGCTGAGGGTACCTATCTTGAGATTCTCTCCATACTGGATGAATGAGCTCCGTGGTTTCAGGAGATCCTTAACCAGATCCTGTGCAAAGGACTCAGCCATAACCTTGATGGCTCCAGCCTCATCGACTCCGAGCATACCGAGCATCATTGCCCTCTCCTTGATGCCCATCCCCTTGTATACAGTCTTGGCATTGTTAATGGCAGATTGTCCTACCGTATCAGTGTTCCCGATGAGATCTCGGGCTGGGATGGTACCTCGGATCTCCCGCAGGTCTCCCTTCTCATTGAAGTCTAGAAAGGAGATAGGGGCAACAGTGTCATTTGAACCAAGTGAGCAAGATCACCTAGCTCTTTTCTTTCTAGGTCTGTGAGTGACAGAGTCATAGTCATATACAGACAGCTTAAACCTACTAGTCATACCCCCAGTGAAATAGTTGGGCATAGGAGGACCACGCAGTCGGCCAAGGGAATAGGTAGCAGTACTCAGGGTATTGGCCCTCTCTGCAGGGGCATGCCTTGTGGGCAGTCCACCATTCCTGGGCATTGGCGATCCTCAGTCCGCTTGCTCGACTATGGGCTACACACCGCCCTCCGGCACGCCGTGCCTCATATGCTACAGGGGTCTCGTGATCCATCTCTCACTATTCAGAGGGGTTAAACTTAGGCGACGATGATCTCAGCCATTACACTCGTTGCTAGCCCTAGAACCGCGGCCTCCATTAGTGTAACACGTTCACCCATGATCTTGGCGGCAACAGTGTAGGAGGCACCACTGAGGGTGATCTTTGGTATGGGGTGCGTTATTCCGAAACAGTGCCCGGCCACCCCACTCACCACTGTAGCGAGGACAGCCGAAGTAGCGGCAGGAAGAACCTCATTTCCCCCTGTCATCTTCACCACGGCCACATTCGCCGCCACGTTACTGGCGACATGGACTGCCAGATGTTTTGCTTTGGTCAGTAACTTCTGTGTCTTGGTTCGCAGCAGGTTCTCCACCTTCTGAAGACTCGCCTGTCTCTCGGGCAGTTGCTTCACTATCTGTACCGTTGACATCATTGTTTAAGCACTGAGTATACAACGCGGTTAAACGTCTGCGTCCCCTGTTGAGGGAGCTAATAAGATCTTCCCAGTCTGCGTCTGCCAGGTGGCCGGGTTGGGACTCAGGAATATTCATCTCTCTATTGAGACATCTTACACATGTCCGTGCTCACGCTATGTGAGAAGTACTATGATGTCTTCCAGAGGGAATTGAAGGACTACAAGAAGAAGACACCAGATGAGCTCGCTCAGCTCTCCGGTGCTGAGATGACAGAGGCGCTGACAGCTGTGAAGCTCTATCTAGGATTTGGCAAGGGACAGATCTGCTTTCTCGAATACCTTATCATGGGCGGGAGTATCGTCGAGCATCTGCGAGCTAAAGGCTTCTACAAGGATCGGGAGTATCTGTCAGATGTGTTCCAGCAGTTGCAGACCACCATGGCCTCACCGGACTCAGAGCTGAACAAGGCTCTGGGATACTACAAGCTCAAAAAAGGATTTGCTGCCGAACCATCCAGCCCTTGGATGTGCATGTTGGCAGCGGGTATAGGGGCTGTAGGGCATGCCAAGATGGTTCAGTGTCTCACCGTGGTCCCCACTGCTACTGTAGAGAGTCAGGATAGTCTTATAGCTGATTTGCTAGCGGCGGAGTAGGCTGATCCCGAGCGCCATGATAGCTTGGCCTGACACCACACGTAGAGCTACCACGGGAAGCGGTGTCGTGTCGACTGGCTACAGTGTCGGGGCGAGTGGAGCTGCCATGTCGACTGGCTGCAGTGTCAGGGTCGGAACGACTGTATGGCTCATACTACGCATAGGTGCGTTGATGACAGTGTTGAAGCTGAAGTGGACACCTGGGGAACTCCCCTCGACTATCATGTTGTTATAGCCCCTGACTTGGAGGTCCTCAATGTTCACGATCATGTTGCTCGGAATCAACCGTAGGTGTGGCGAAAAAGCAAAGTCAAGTATGCGACGGGCCTTCTACAACCCCTGCTGGAACTTAGCAATAAGACTACTGGGGTCTGCCACGATGATCATATCCTCAACGAGACTGATGAACATGGCCTGGACCTCTGCTCCGCTGACACCATCTGTGGAATGCTGCCGCTGGGTCTGTGCCGTAAAGAGGCAGTAGCACAGTGCTTCCAGGGACTGGTTAATCCGAACGATCCCTGCTGGTGTGAGGCCTGAGGTGGTGTGTGGGACAAAGTATTTCCACACATCTGGATAGTCCTGCTGCAAGCCAGTGATGTGCATATTTTGCACCAGCGCTCCAGGGTTGGAGTCTGGATCGAACGAGAATGTCGCTGTCTTCCGACGGCTTACTCGTCGGGAGGGTTCGATAGGGGAATCCTGAGTAGTCACATCTCATGTCACCGTGCATAACCCCTAGACCGCTGTTGTCACCACCATGCCACTGATAGTCTGGGTGAGCGCTGAACTCTCTCTGTAGTCTGCTGGCCGCTGAGACGCTATGACTGTTGAGCTGTGGGTCGAAGGCGTTTGTATCAGGGAGGCTTGCACCCAGCTCATGGAGGATTCGTCGTACCGTGAAGTACACGTGGAATCTGAGACAGCTGGCTATGAGCACAGCTTCAGGAGTACCAGAATAGGAGTGAAGCCGGGTGGAACCGTCCATCCACTGTGATGGAGAACGGTGTTAGCACTGGTATATCATCCAGTAGACCTCTCAGGCCAGTCACGGGTGTACCCAGGAGGGGGCGGTTGGCTCCGGATGACTGTCGTGAGGTTCAGTGGGAAGGCCATCTATACTGGTGTTCTTAAAGCTATCGTACAGGCAGCACACTATTTGTAGTCCTCTCGACTCCAGAGACCAGTGAGGCGACAACGGTGTAACATCTCGTTTTTTAACTCCTCCATATCAACCCGCCCACTGGAGCCTTTGAGGTATTGCTGTCGCACTTTAGGTTTCTCCGTGTGGTACAGGGCTTGGACCTTCAATATATGGTGGTACTCTTCGTCGGTGACCTGGCCATCCTCGAAAGCTTTGCTGACAGACTCGTCGATAGTTCGTAGCATACTCTGTGCCAGTGCCACGTACTTAGCATGCTTCTCCAGCCTCCTTGTGATCTGCCGCTGCCCCACCCCCAAGCCCGTGGCCAAGACAGTGGCAGCTAGTGTCACGCTACCCAGCGGGATGGCGACGATGGCCCCCACCCCTGTAGCGAGAGTGGCCACAGCTGCCACCCCAGCACTGGCTCCAATCACATCCGCAGCAGTGGTTGTACACGCGAGGACGTTGTAGGCTGTCTTATATCGCCTGCGCGTTCTGCTGTACTTTTCTGCCTCATGACCAAGATTCTGTCTGAGGGTATCTATCTGCTGGAGTCACCAGCCATGAATGGTACCGCTCTCGGTAGCTGTCAGGGAGGGGTATATTTCTGGTTGCTTCCGCCACTCTAATTTTGCCATAGTATACCTGGAGATTAAACCTGCATCACCTGCAGAATCTGCTCATGAGTCCTAGAAGGGTACATTTTGGAGAGCCTGGCGAACCGTGCTAGCTTGCTGGTTTCGAGACAGACATCTCTTAGACAGAGGTCATCCCGCAATGCGTCGGGTGCTAGTAGCTTTCTGAGACGTGACATCTGGCACTTTACCTTATGACCAAGACTGTAGGTCCGCCGCTGGATGGCTTTCTTGGTCTCGCACTTCTACGCCATCTCTTCCCACTGTATGACATCTGGCTCATCCTCATCTGTGAAGACACCTGGCTCATCGTCGTATTTGAAGACATCAGGCTCATCGTCGGATGTGAAGACATTGTCCCGCTTACGCTCTGGCTCATCCTCGTCCGCGGTCTCCGCTGCATCATCCGCTGTGTCCGCTACATCTGGCTCATCGTCCCGCTTACTCTCCTCCAGGAGGGCCTGCCAGTATCGGGAACCTTCACTGTTCCTTCGCCTCCTTGCAAGGCTCGCGTTCCGTTGATACCAGCTCTCCCGCTGTAGTCGCTTTCCTTGTTGCAGTGCAAGCATCTGTTCGTTTAAGGCCTTTATCTGTGCAGGGGTCATGAAGGGGCAACCCTGTAGCAGGCTCTTCATCATCTCGGCAAAGGTTAGATATTCCTTGTGTGATATCATGTTGTCGTCAGGTCAATGCGTAATAAGAGTGTAATCTCTAAATGGGTGTCCGATATCCCATCCGTTCTGGCATATATGTTAATGGAGGGGCTGTCAAACAGGTGATTTACAGGTGTGAACAGGCTAGGACTGATATCTTTCCATAGGTTGCTGTTGGCACCTGGGAGATACTCTATCATGTCCCGGCCGACTTCTACCAGTGAGCTGCTGAGTGCACTGCCCGGAGGTTGATGTAGCACATTGGTGTGTATGTATAAATGTTGTGCCCCGCTGGGGCACCTCAAAGAGGACCCATTCTACAAGGTACTGTACCACCCGTCTCCCCTCTAGAGAGGGTGAGATTATGTTCTCACCACCGGAGAGCAGCAGTCAGACAATCGGCATGGTTATATGTCTTGATTAAACCCCTCCTATAGCGTGCTATGGAACCCATATTTGCTCACTCGACTGGTCTTGCTGACCTGGCAGATGTGTACGCAGTTGATGCTGCCAAGGTAGAAGAGAGCGATGGCAAGTCATTCGCCCTACAGTACGAAGCAAACTCAAAGGCATTCTCCCTCCACCCCATTGGTGGTGATGGGGTGGAGCTGCTCACAGACCTCAAGGATGTGTCGAAGGAGCGCCTGGGTCACAACATAGATGGCCACAAGATCGTGTTTCGGTATGATTTCCCGAAGAGGAAGTACATCCTCGAGCCGTTGATTGAGCTCTCGGATACAGAGGTGGCAGACATCAACACCCTAAATAACGACCTCAGCTTTCATCTGGTCAAACCCTATTCGAGCGGTGCCCCGCCGATAGCCCATGATGGCCTGCTATTGACCCTGGCAAAAAACCTGCAGTTCATATTTGAGAAGAATGAAGTGTGGTACCGCGCTGGACCTGGGGGTGACTGGCAAACATGGTTGCCCCTATATAGGCCGCCCGCAGTCATTGACATAGAGGTTACTCCCCTCTACACTGGTGTGAAAAAGGATGGGACAGTTCGAAAGCTTTACAATCAGGGATCATCCTTCCTCACCTACATAGGTGAAGGTGTCTCCCTGACGAGGGTGGGTCACCGGATCGGGGTTACAGGTGGAAAGCTCCTGCTGCGTCGTCCATTCGATGGACCAGAAGAAGCTGTTAACCTCCAGGAGGGCACCCTATGGGTAGATGGTGTGTCACATATCTCCAAAGTCATGGGTGCTGTTAAACTGCTTCAGCGAGTCGGACTCACTAGCCTGCAAGCGACTCATATAGTCCTAGAGCTATGTTTCTTAGCCGGCGGCAGAGTGAAGCAGCTAGCCCCTGCCCCTGAGGGGATGAAGATCACTATCGGTCCGGATGGAACAGCTTCATATATAGCCATGATTCTCATCATACTGCTCGGGCCCACTTCCGGGATGACCCCCAGTACAATCCTTGCGGAGAAACATTTACGACCGATTTCACCCACGTAAAGAGTCTGTCTGCCACTTCTATGGGGTGGAGAGAGTAGGCCGTGGTTGCCTGCTCAGCACCAGATTCTCTGCGTAACATGTGAACATGCCAGAGTCTGCCGTGGTTCACATGCTAATCGCTTTAGCCTCCTCCCAGGTGAGCGTTGTCAAGGTAGATGGAAGCCCCTATGGGTGGTCCCATCATGTCGATGCGACTCTGGCAGAGGCTACGTGTTTGTCTGAGCCTACACAGAATAGAGAGAGAGAGGCCGGCCCTGTGGTTGATGGCGATCAGTGGTGTAAATGTATATCACTGTGGAGGCTTGTCTCTAAATGGGCGGTCAGCCCCTGGTAGTAGTAGTGTCGGGATGATCCTACCTCCCTGGCAGCCGTTCGGCAATCCGTGGTGGCCCCCGTCTCAACAACCTATGCCCCAGGGATTGAGAGGGCAGTGAGGGCTCATTTGTCTAAATGGAAATCCAGTTGAGGGAGGTGGGGGCTCATTTGTCTAAATGGAAATCCAGTTGAGGGAGGTGGTATCATATATATATATATATATATATATATATATATATATATATATATTTGAAAATCTTCGACTGGTACATGTATGTCTTGCTCAATAAATGAGCCAGTCATTCCAGTGTTAAATTTTCCAAAATTCTCATCTCTCAGCCTGCAAACGGGTAATGACTGGGCAAAAATTTAGATTTTCTTAATTAATCATGAGCATTAACGGATTGATTATCATATTAAATAGTAAATAATCAATGCAGAACATTTGACTAGTTTTATCCGATATGCAGCAACAGTGCCCAGTCAAATTAGTTTCAAAATATGCAACAGCTTGTTTATTAAATAGTAAAGACATACAATTCATACAACCTGATGAACTATAAACATTTAAAATGGACTAAATCGAGTCATTCATAGCGTACATGTCTTTGATTATGACGCCATTCTCCGTGTTTCTCATGTTATTTAAATTCTGTAGCTCCCATGGACCCCACACACTAAAATCTGGAAGTCCCCAGCTGCAATCTTGGGGGCCCAAAACTCAAATTTGGCGTCCCCAAGCAGTGCTATCCTAGCCATGCTAAAATTAGATGGTACCATGGACCCACAACTATGAATTAATTATGTCCCATGCTAGGTTTTGTAGATATTCTTATGCAAAAGCCTATAAAACTACTTAGTAAGATTTTCCCATGCCATTACTTTTGGGGGTCCCAGGTTGAATTTTGGGGTTATATACCCTCTAAAGGACCCTTATGAGAATCACTGGTCATCCTACACATCACATGTAGTTGATTATGACATCATATGATTGATTGATAAACTGGATTACTCCATTGTCTAACATGTCTGATGTATCACGACTATTAATATATTAATTTTTTACCACTCTGAGTAGACTAGGTCAGTGTCATCAGCTTTTGCTAAAGATATAATTTGTTTCAGTCTGTAAATAATTACCAAATAACACAGGTCTGCTATTTTGGTAATCAGAATGCTAAAGGTCAAGGTCACTGCTGAAGTGGGCTGAAAGTTTGCTCTTGTTCGTTAATTTCTTGCTAAATCTTCAAATAACTGGCTTTAAATTTACTATTTTTAGATGGTGCAAGCTGTTGAGAATTATCGTAATAGCAGTACTGGTCAGCTGTCCGCCATCACGGTATACATGTTATTTCTCGGCTCAATCGCCAGGATCTTCACTTCCATTCAAGTAAGTATGGCAAATAGTTCTAGTATCTTATAAACCCTTTAACCCTCAAATTTGTTCCAGAAAATTTCTATTTTCGTATTAAAAATGTCCATTTGCAGACCAAGATAAAACTATTTTTGAAAATTGTACATTGGTATCACTGGCTCAGTTATCGACTCAGTAATTTCATCGGTAAATTTTTTTTATTACATCTTATCTTGTTCTGCAATTGGACATTTTTCAAGAAGCCATTTTTCATAGGCTTGTGTATTAACCCTTAGCACTCTGATGTCAATATTCTATCTTTTACTGTGTCAATAGCAAGGAAATTGGTATAAATTTTTTCAACAATTTGGTGGAAGATATTGCTGTCTAAGACAGCACCATCTCCCACCAAATTTGTTGAAAAATGAACAGCAGTTCATCTTTTAATTTAATTTGAAAATTTAAAGCTTTGACAACAGTGTGGTAAGGGTTAAATAGTTAAGCCTTTAATAGTGAAGATTGGTCAGGAAAATAAAAATATGTGATCAGCGAATATACATCTGCGGTAGGGTTGGGAATTAGTACTATTTTTTTATTTGATGATCAGTTTTATAGACTAACCGATGATCAATTAATGTAATTTTTTACGCATTTTGAATGCAGTAATTATAGCATGTTCAAGGATAATAACCCCTTTCAAACCAAGTCGCAGGTATGACAGAGTCTTAATAATTTAAGAAATAATTTGTTGAATATTTTGAAACTAATTTGACTGGAAGCTAGTGTTGGGAATTGGTACTATCTTTGTGATCGATGATTGGTTTTATATACTAACCAATGCTCAATTAATGATTGATCATAACAGGTTCTCATTTTTTACCCATTTTGAATGCAGTAATTATAGCATATTCAAGGATAATTACCCCTTTCAAACCAAGTCGCAGGTACAATGTTTGACAGATTCTTAATATTTGAAAAATAATCTGTTGACTTTGGCAGCAACAGCTTCCAGTCAAATTGGTTTCAAAATATTCAACACGTTATTGGTATGGTTGCTTTGAACTTAACATACTATTTCAGTGCTGAAAGAATTTAACGTCTTAGACTAAGGAGTAATGCTATATAGTTGTAACAATTAGATTTAAATTCTTTTCCAAAAAGTATTCATTTTCTAGCTTGACCAGTTAAAATATATTAATAAAGTCAATTTATAAACAACCAAAATCGATTTCTGAAATCATGATCGATCGCTTGGTTGAACATGCAAACCAATCAATCATCAATCAAATCGATTAATTGGAACAACACTACTGGAAGCGGTTGCTGCCTTAGGCGTCAACAGTTTCCAGTCAAATAAGTTTCAAAATATTCAACACGTTATTGGTATGGTTGCTTTGAACTTAACATACTATTTCAGTGTTGAAAGAATTAATGTCTTAGACTAAAGAGTAATACTATAGTTGTAACAATTAAATTTAAATTCTTCCAAAAAGTATTTGTTTTCTAGCTTGACCAGTTCAAATATATTAATAAAGTCAATTTATAAACAACCAAAACCGATTTCTGAAATCATGATCGATCGCTTGGTTGAACACGCAAATCAATCAAAGATCAAATCGATTAATCGGAACAAGACTAATTTGCAGGCCATGTATAAAGTACATGTATTTCTGAAAATTGAACACTGGAATGACTGTCTCGGCTATCAATCCAGTCATTCCAGTGGTCCCTTTTCAAAAATACATGTAGTTTCTCTTAGATGTAGCAGTCAAATGCATATTCCTCAAGACCACTGCACAGGCCAGTTTTGGCCGGCTTGACAATTAACCCTTTAATGGTCCAGCTGGCCAAAACTGCCCTCTTTAGTGGTCTTGAGGAATATGCATTTGCAGGCCAGGAGACGACGTTCCTTGAAACCTTACCAGTGGAATACCTGGCTCAATAACTGAGCGAGTCATTCCAGTGGTACACTTTAAAAATAACTTTTTAGTGGCCTGTGAATGGATATTCAACAAGCAAATATTCTGATTCACATGTCTTGAACTAATTTGGCGATTCCCAGCCTCGTGGTCTTGTGGAATGTCCATTTGCAGGATAAGCGAAAGCTATTTTTGAAAGTTTACCCCTGTAATAACTGTTCCCATAAGTGGTCCAATCATCTCAGTTGGAAATATTTAAAGCAGAAATATAAATTTGTTTAAACAATCTTTGCTATTAAACAGGGTAAACAATTCACTATTGTATCTAATTCGCCATTTCTCAGACATGTACATACATGTACTTTCTACCTTACAAGGAAGGCTTTCTAACTAGCAAGGGAGACAACCAAGTCATACCTTGGATTATAATACCATAGGGAATTACATCCCTTGTTTAATTATTACCTCCTGTCTTTGACAACAGAGTTATCATCTCTGAATCAGAGTATCTATGGCAAAATGGCAATAATTATGAGCTATATTGCAATGCCAAATTTACTTATATCTCATATTGTCATGAAGCCATCCTTAGGTTAATATTGTGTTGGAGTAATGAAATTTTTATTTTTAAATATGGTTTTAAGGTAGGTACTAATTCATGAATCCATTTCCTCACTCAATCATATGACGTCATAATCAACTACACGACGTATATGCCGACGTCATGAATGATTCGATTAAGCCTTCTTTTACACTTAATAGTCTGACACATTGTATGAATCGTATGTTTCTGCTATTTAAGAAACATGCTGTTGAATATTTTGAAATTAATTTGAACTAAAATGAACATTCCTCAAGACCGCTGCAGGAGTGGGTTTTTGCTGGCTTGACCATTTGTCATTAAGGATTACATGTAGTTAGTGTACAGATTATATATCCTTGATGAATTTACAATTTAGTAAACATTCAGTTAAATATTTTGGAACTAATTTGAAATGCGCGCTGTTGCTACCATAGGCTTCAACAGCTTGCCTGTATAGTTGCCTGTAAATTTATATTCTAGGAATTCAGCTTTCAAATCAATTCCAACATCCATAAAAGTGGACAGAGCTTACATGTGTATAGAAATGGGCAGGGCACTAGCTAGAAATGGGCAGTGCACCAGCTAGAAATGGACAGGGCACCGGCTAGAAATGGGCAGGGCACCAGCTAGAAATGGACAGGGCACCGGCTAGAAATGGGCAGGGCACCAGCTAGAAATGGGCAGGGCACCGGCTAGAAATGGGCAGGGTACCGACTAGAAATGGGCAGGGCACCAGTTGGAAATGGGCATGGCACCAGCTAGAAATGGACAGGGCACCAGCTAGAAATGGGCAGGGCACCAGCTAGAAATGGGCAGGGCACCAGCTAGAAATGGATCCCTGTGTTGATTATCACTTTGCCGCAGTGCAGTAGATATCTAAACTTGTTTGTTTTGTCTTGCAGGAAACGGGTGATTCATTAATGGTTTTGACATATGTTGTCGCCACATTCTCCAACGCCATTCTGACATTCCAGATGCTTTATTATTGGAATGTCAAGCCAGTGCAGAAGAAGAAAAAGAAGAAACAGTAGAGTTTGGCCCACGGTATGAGTGCTAAGGTGAATGTTGTTCAGTTTCTCATATGCTCTTAACCCTTTACTGGTCAAATTTGACCAAGAAAATTTAAATATTTTCTTATTGAATGTCCATTTACAGGCCAAGAAAATAAAAATTTTGAAAATGTATCACTTGAATGACTGGTTCGGTTATCGAGCCAGTCACTTAGATAGTGGTCAAGAAAATCAAAATGATTTATTGAATGTCCATTTACAGGCCAAGAAAATACAATTTTTGAAAATGTATCACTTGAATGACTGGCTTTGTTATCGAGCCAGTCACTCTAGTGGTAAATTTTCAAAAATTGTGTTCTCTTGGCCTGTAAATGGACATTCCATAAGACTGTAGTAGAGGCCGGTTTTGGCCGGTATGGTCATTAAAGGGTTAACCATCTTATTGGCGAGTCAGCCAAAAATATCTTCCATTGTGGTGTTGATAAATGTCCTTTTGCGGGCCAAGTTAAAACTTTTTTTTTTAATTTACCACGAATGACTGGCTCAATAACAGCCAGTCATTTCAGTTGTTAATTTTCAAAAATAGTCTTCTATTGACTTGCAAATGGATATTTACTAAGCAAATCATACAATTTTATTCACTACTAAATCATAAAGTTATCAGTGTTCCTACATGTACAAATTTGAAAAGTACTTGAATTTTGACATTAGTCGTGGAAAGTGTTTGAATTTGAAATTTGCTGTGAAAAGTACTTGAAAACCGCAGGAAGGCCTTGAAAAGTACTACTTGAAAATATGTCTTCCCAATATAAGTAAAAGTTGCATATAATATAAGGCTGCTGATTATCACTCAGGACTTGCAGGATATGGTGTTTCAGAACTAGAGCCATGGTGTTAAAGTCCTTGAAAATGATAGACAAAGTCCTTGAATAGTTCTTTAATGAAGCGGTCAAACTCTTGTTTAACTAATAGTTATGTCCTCTCAATAAATGGGCTGAATTTTACATGTATTTGAAATTGTCAGATTTGAGAATCTTGCTTAACCCTTCTACATTTATGAGACCACAAATAACAAATTCTGTATGACGATAAGGAATATTCTGTTGAATATTTTGAAACTCATATGACTGGGAGCTGTTGCTGCAGAGATGGCTTGAATTAGAAATAATGGAATGTCAACCCTTTAACACTCGTACTGGAAAAAACAGAGTCTGCAATGGTCTTGAGAAATGTCCATTTACAGACCAAGAGAAAAGTATTTTTTTAAATTTTACCACTGGAATGACTGGCTCAGTAAACCAAGACAATCATTCCAGTGGTAAATATTTTTTAATATTCTTTTGGTAGGCTTTGCGCGATTATTGCGTTGAGTGATCGCGATTGATTATTTAAAAATAATCGTGATTACTCGATTAATCAGCTTGGGTACAAATTACCAAGACATAACATAAACGAATATCAATAACGAAAGCTGCAATGGTGTTGAGAAAAGTTAATTTGCATGGCAAGAGAAGACTATATTTGAAAATGTATGACTGAAGTGGCTGGCGTGATTCTCGAGCCAGCCATTCCAGTCATACATTTTTAAAAATAGGCTTCTCTTGCCATGCAAATGGACATACATTCACTAAGAAAAATGTTTTTCATGAAAAATGCCACTTCATGAATGATCGCATTAAAAAGCAATTAAAAGTTAGGTTATGAAATATTTTATGCAAAATAGAAAATATTCACGATTATCCGATTGTTTAATTTATAATCGCGATTTTTGATTTAATCACGTATTTGCGCAAGCCTATCTTATGGTCTGCACATTGAAATTTTCTTGAACAAATCTGAGGGTTAAATGGTTAGTACATGTAGTAGTAGTATTTCTTACACATTTAGTTTACACACTACCTTTAGAATCCACTACGGGTTAAACATCTAGCACGCATTAATATATAAGTGTCATTATCCCTTTCATGAAGGAGTCGGCCAAAACCGGTCTGCAGTGGTCTTGTTGAATGTCCATTTTCAGGCCAAGACAATACTATTTTTGAAAGTTTACCACTGGAATGACTGGCTCGGTAACCGAGCCAGCGATTCCAGTGATAAACTTTCAAGAATAATGTTATCTTGTCCTCAGAATGGCCATTCAATAAGGAAATATTTAGATTTTCTTGACCAAATTTGGTCATTTATTAAAGGGTTAATTTCTGTTTTTATTTTGTCGTTACAGGTTTATTACTGGGACACAAGCAATCAAAACAAGGACAAGCCATATTTAAACAGACAATAACTAATCATGAAATTTATTTTAAAATACATGTCATGACACCAATTGTAGTCAAATTATGTGACAGATTAAAAAAGTGAGCATCCCCATTTAATGTCATAGATGAAAGCTGCTGAATGGTTTGAAAACAATTTGCCTGAAACCCGGCAGCAACGCCTTCCAGTCAAATAGATTTCAATATTGTCACAAGGATATTTCAACCACATTAACGATTATGTTCTTTGCGGTGTATAGTTGAGTTAATGAGTATGCGTACAACGGAAAGCAGTCGTCATCTCTATGAAGAGCATGTTGTCAAAGTTACCTATGTTATTAATTGGGGGTGACTTATCTTGCCACACTGTGGTCACTGTATTGTCAGACTTTGCCAATGTGTAACAGCCCTAAGCTTGTGTCATCAACGGCTTAATTAGCTTGATCATTTAATGGTATAATTTATATTTGTATGGAATCACAGATCTGTTTGTGTAATATTGGTCTGTAAAAGTAGTATTGCTCTTTAATATCATTCCCATCACTGATTGGCATGGCATGGAATTTGGAAATAAAATACAAGAACTGGAAACCCTGGAAAGCTGACTTGACAGATGTCAAACATTTGGGTCATGGACAAATCAAGGAAATTTGATTTATTTAACATTTGTACAAAAAATACCGTATCCTAAGATCACATATACTGGAACTGTTTTGTAACTAATTTGACTGGAAGTTGTTGCTGCCTTAGGGAGTAGCAGCTACCTGTCAAATGAGTTACAAAATCCTCAACATACATGTATCATACATCTTGTTAAAAAATCTATATTTAGTAATTTAGTTCATAGAAATTCATGGAACTTGAAACCGATAAATGATTCAAACATGGCATTCCAGTAATTATTTATTACTTTGGTATTGATTTGGGACAGTTGGAAATAACTCTTACTTAAAGTAAGCTTGAATATGCTCAGTAAATGATTGATCATGTATATAGCAAGGATATGCATTAGATGGTCATCTCCAAATGAACAGTTTATTGTCTAAATTAGCCAAAAAAAGAATGCAATTTTCTCAGTATTTGTAATTTTGCAGTCCAAGATAAGAATATTTAAGTAAACCTACCACTGCAATGATTAGCCCAGTTACTGAGCCAGAAGCCAGTCATTCCTGTGGTAAGCTTACTCAAATATACTCTTGTCTGTCTGTCCTTCAACCTTTTCATTTAAGAGACATCGCCTCAAGAAACACTCATCCAATTTCAATTAAATTGGGTAGAAAACATGCTTACAGCATACACATTCCAGATTGTTCAAACAGAGCTGATCTGTTGATTTAGTCAGTGACCGTCTTGGATTTTGGACTTTGTTTAGAAACAAGTTTGAAAAATGTTAAACATGATATTTGAAATCACTTGGGCAATTAACATGAAACTCGAACAATTCTCATCTTTAGCAAGATGTGAACCAAGTTTTTCAAGAGAATCTGATTTGGCTATTTACTTGGTAGGCGTTCAATTTTGTTCAATGGAAATCGATGAGTTAAAAACAATAGTCGCCATTGACCAGTCAATATTGAGATGGATTTTGACTGTGAAAATGGTGATATATAGATTTTGGTGAGTGCTAAATAAAAAATTGGACACTTGAATTAGACAGATTGATCAAGTAGTTCAAGCGAAGGGGAATGGTCAATCTGGTTGCTGAAATTTGTCCCTTTTTTTAAAACAATAAACAGTGATTGGCCTAAGATGTGTGGCTTTGAAAGGATTTATGGCTCTAACTGCTTTGCCACATTGCTTTATGGGACCATGAATCTGGCACCATTTTGCCATTGTTGCAACTTCAACATTCAATTACTAAGCCAGTTTACATATTCATGTATAACTAGTCCATCATTCATGTTGTATATTTTAAAAAAATTGTCATCCTCTTGGCCTGCAAATGTACATTCAAAAGGAAATATAAATTATAACCCATATATTAGATCACGAAGCAGTTTCCATGGAATTAAGCTTTCCTGTCATATAGCCAGTTCTTTAACCCACTCCCATGGTATAGATACCATGTGACATTAGCCTGACAGAGTTTATGTCTTTATTCTGAATGAGTATCACATCGATTGGACACTGGCCAAATTTAAGCAGTTAACTCAAGTAGTGCCAAAATCAGTCTATCTGAGAGGAGCCACTCTACTCAATCTCTGTCAGGAGGGTAGCCTCAAACACCTACTCTACTCTCAAATGAATATTTCATTTGAAGATAAGCAAATATTTAGATTTTCTTGATCAGTCATGCCAATTTTCATTTTGACCATGTAGATTGGGATACTAGTTTCAATGTTGTGTTCATATAAACGTCCAAGATCAAATTTAGTTAGTAATGCAGAATTATAGATCAATGAGCACCAGCACAGTCTGTCATGGGGATTATATACTGTGATGAGAATTTGATACTTATACATAAGTCCTATCATGTCTACTTTATTTCTCTTGCCCTTAATTATGCTAAATGTATGATCAAAATGGTAAGCGTAAGTTTGCTCATTCCAAAAATAAAGTATTCATACAAATATTTTATCATTTTGTTATTTGATAATTATTTTAATTATAATTTATTTCACTCGAATCATTTGATCAATTTTGTTATATAGAGTCTGACTTCGTGCAGAATCAAATAAATTTACTTGTACATTACATACACAGTATGCTAAATATTATTACTGAATTTCTTCTATGTACCTCCATGTTCCACGCAGCATTCATTTCTTTTAGCTCTTGTACAGTGGTATAATGCAACACATTAAAAATCTATAACAGTTTAATTTGAATGCTTACATGTGTTTTACTCAGCAAGGTCAATGCAGTCATGATTTCTTAAGGGATCAATGTCAATGATTCTTTAATGAACAAACCAGCCTTTGCAGTGGGCCATTTGACGGTCAAGAGAAGTCTATATTTTGAAGATTTTTCATTTGAATGCCTGACTTGCTTACCTAGCTAGTCATTCCAATAATAAAGATTCAAATATAGTCTTTTCTCGGCCTGCAAATGAAGATTCAAAATCTGTTATTTTCTTAACCAATCTTCACCATTAAAGTGTTAAGAGAAGGTGTCCATGAGTTAACTGTCTGCCAGCTGAAGTAATACATTTTCCATGGGGTTTAACTCTGGATATGCTGAATATTTTGAAAATGATTTGATTAAAAGTTATTGGCGCTTAAAGGCAAGCTAAACCACCAACAACATTCAGTAATATTCTTTTCGAAATATTTGTATGGGTCCAGAGTTATTGCCCATCAAAATAACTGTGGTGGCTCGAGCGGTCAGACAGTTAAAGAAGCACAATTGAGGGATCCAATCTGTCACTCAAGTATCTAACGTCATAATCAAGATGTGTCAGTTCTTAGCCGTCACAATCAAAATTACATGTCTGTTATGAAGTTGAAAAGTCCATGAAAGTGTATGAATTGTATCTCTTTGGTGAATTTACAATTAAGTAAACATTATGTTGAATAATTTGAACTATATCATAGGCGGCAACATCTCGACGAAGATGATAGTCACTGAACTTTTCTAAATATTTCCAAATTGTATTGCTTCAGGATTACTTTAACAGCCAATGAGATGATAGTCTGGCCCTGATGTTCATGAGATCCATTTTTGTTGTTAAATAACCTATGTGTTGTCCCGTAGTGATGTCATCTGAAGAAGATGATCGTCACTGAATTTTTATAAATATTTCCTAATCTTATTGCTTCTAATAACTTTAATAGAGGGAAAGATTTTAAAGTAGTCAATTGTTTGAAGTAACTAACTATGTCTACAATAGTCTGAGTTAGTACATCCCATAAGAATTTTTATATGGCGGAGAGTCGAAGAAATCAGACTAGGCACATTAAGTAAATATCCACTATCCAGGGAAATCAACTGATAATAGAATGCTGGCCGCGCTATAGCTATGCTGTCTGTATAGGTACAGAGATTGTAAGCGCCAATATTTTGCATGTGACTACATAGCTATATATTCCCGAATTGTATAGTTCTTGAAACAACGTCTATGTCAGGACTAACCCGAGGAATTGATTAAATACTGCAAGATGTGTACAATTGTTTGAATTATATACTGTCCATAGACGTGTTTGAGTGACAATTCTGAGTTCAATAATACATATACGGCATAGCCAATTGCAGTGTAAAAAGCACAAACTGATAGTAATCAACTCTTAACACCATCCTCGATGCGGAATACTAGGAAACAGTGTTTGGGTTGATGGTTTTGGTTGGGGTAGCCATGTAGTGACCCAATAACCAGTTTGGCCTCTTTGTAAATGGTGCAGGCCCATATGTCAAACTTGCGCCAATAGTCAATACATCCATCCATTTATTAACTCGGTCTCCATTTATTAATTCGGCCTTACTAACCATTTCAGCGATCTATCATTTGTTCAGACACATCTGATCGTTTACATGTGTTGCTAATTTATATGTTCGTCTGTCAATCCTTCTGTCCATTCATTCACTCATTCCTTCAGAGCAAATGCGGGACAATAGAATTGATTTGTCGCTGATTAATCCATTGATTTGTGATTACACATAATGTCTGTCTGCACTTAAGGATAAAAGCAATTAATTAGAAGACTAATAACGCAAGGATCAAATAAAGTGACTAACATTGAGTAGAATTCATGTGTTAATGGACTATATTCATAAACACTAAATAATGCCCACATTTATTAAATACATTTTAAATCATCTCATAGAAAATATGAGTTTGCAGAACAAGAAATTATTTTTGAAAACTTATTTATGCACACTTTAAAATAACACTCATTCAAACAATGTGTGCACCACACCTCGCCCTACGATTACACCTGCATGCCGTACACATATTCAGAGAGATACACTTCACACCACCACCTTGTTTGATAGACGGTGTTTCCTTAAGTAAGACATCTCAAATAAACTACGCCAGTGACTGAAAATTAATCATTGATCTACGAAGGTAGGCTGGAAACCACAATTTGTTTACAACTATGTATACACTTCTTATTGGCGCAAGTTTGATATTGGCCCATGGGGCTGCGCTGTGTACAAATGGGTGCGCCGATGACAAATTTGCACATGGGCATGCACCGTTTACAAATGCATGGGTTCGCCGATAAGAAATTGGCATATGGGTCTGCACCGTTTACAAACTGGCGCACGATAAATTGAGCAAAACAAATCGTTACTGTCTGGGCAACATTGGATTAACAAAGTCTCAGAGCATTACATCTCAAGTGAGTTCATTGACGTGATTGACAGATACAGCATTGTTTGATACATGTACCAATGCCCGAACATCAAGGGTATCGTGCAAGACACAAACTTTGTGGAAACGTACCCAGGACCACACACGCATGCATAGCCAACAATTGACTTCCGAATTTGGCATTACAAGTTATCGCACATAATGCCCCTCTTCTGAAAAGGCTAATTTCCCAATCCCATACATTTTCAATAAACCGGCGAGGCATTTGGAAGATCAGTCTACCATGACAACACATAGACCAGTGTTTTCACACATCTACCCGAACAAGATTACCTTTTATTTGTCTCCACTCACCCACCCAAACCCGACGATCAGAATCTGTGTTTGCAGTTGTGGACGTTTTGTTTATATGAATGGTACATGCCATTCTTTGGCTCTGTGACACACTAAATAAATGGTTTGAACATTGCAAGACGACCACAGACGATTTTCTAGTTTCTAACCCTGTCAACAAGATATATGAAATAAACATTTATTAGCTCACCTGGTCTGAAAGGTCAAGTGAGTTTATGCTGTGGCAACCGTCCGTCCATCAAGTTTTTCCTTAAACAACTTCTCACGAACCACTGGGTCGATTTCAATTATACTTGGCAGAACGGCCGTCTTGAATTTTGGCCGATTTTTGGGGGGAAAAAACAGCTTTAAAAATCTCCGAAGCAGCCTTGCGGATTGATTCAAAACTTACAAAATGTCATCCATGGAAACAGGTGAACCAAATTTGTTCAAGAGAACTCGATTGGCCAAATGCTTGGACGGCCATCTTGGATGACCTATTTTTGTGAAAACGACTTCTCCAGAACCAGTGAACAGATCAGGACGAAATTTGGTAGATATGATTAGGCACTAAAGGCCATTCAAGGTTGTTACGGAAAGTTGATACGCCAAATAACATGGCTGCTGTGGTGGACCAATCAAAATGTAGCATGTTTGGCTGCCATTTAAAATTTTTTTAGTTGATGTATTTTGAAGTCGAACTTGGTTTTCTTAACTCAGCTGACTTGTCAGCCAGGTATTGTATTGCGATTACCCCATCCATCTTCTGTCTGTCTGTCTGTCGATCCGTCATCAACAATGGCGGCACATTTTGTTATTTCTGGATGGACTGACACCAAATGTGGTCACAATGTTAATGTCGACATCTAATATGTCACGAAAATGAAACTGATATAACATCAAACACCAGAGTTATCACCCTTTAACTATTTGCAGTCACACTTTCATAGGGGAATAATAGACAGGTTTTCTCACCGTCCATTGACTTATCATTCTAGCAGCGTTTATTGCCAAAGTAGATAACACCTTCAATTAATAGATTAACCTTTTTCCTCCACTGCCTAAATACTTAAGATATATATTATGTGCTCTGACATCTATACTTTTTATACCCCGCCAAAAAATTGTGCGGGATATTATGTAATGCCGCCGTCCGTCTGGGCGGTCGGGCGTGCGGGCGGCAGAGTGGTTTCCGGATGATAACCATTTGTCGGATCGCATTGAAACTTCATAGGGTGGTTGGACGTGGTCTTGGGAAGAAACCTATCGAAATCGACGATGATCCGAAATCCAAGATGGCCGCCAGCCACTGGCGGCCATCTTGAAAATTGGTTTCCGAATGATAACTCCGTTACCGTTTATCAGATCGCTTTGAAACTTCATGGAGTGGTTAGACTGGGTCTGGGGTCGAAACCTATCGAAATTGACAATGATCCGAAATCCAAGATGGTCGCCAGCCACCGGTGGCCAGCTTGAAAATTGGTTTCCAGATGATAACTCCGTTACCGTTTATCGGATCGCTTTGAAACTTCATGGAGTGGTTAGACTAGGTCTGGGGAAGAAACCTATCGAAATCGACACTGATCCAAAATCCAAGATGGTCGCCAGCCACGGGTATCTCTGTTACCATTTATCGGATGACTTCTTAGGGTCGTTGGAATATGTCTGGTGAAGAAACCTATCGAAATTTACGATAATCCGAAATCCAATATGGCCGCCAGTCAGCGGCAGCCATCTTGAAAATTGGTTTCCGGACGATACGTCCTTGACCTTTAGCGGATGACTTTGACACTTAAAAAGGATTACTGGTCTGAGGAAGAAATAAATATTTTCTGATAGCTGTCATTTATTAGTTTGTCATCATGGCAGGGCGGGGGTTGTGGTGTGTTAATATTCGCGGTTTGCGGAGCTCTTGTTAAAATATTTTGAAATGTAGTTAATTGAAAGTTGTTGCTGCCTAAGGCAACAATGAGTTTCAGTCAAATTATTTTAAAATAAACTTCAGCTGATGTGTTAAATGGATTGTGGGGTTTGGGTGAGGAATAACCTGCTATAAAGATCATCTTATTAAGAGACCACCTGCCTTTAGAGATCGTATGACTGCTGACATTTTGCAGACGATATATTCCAGAGGTTATATCTCTAAACCTGCTAAATATTTTGAAAGCAATTTGACTGAAATTTGTTGGTGACTAAGCCACCAACAACTTTCAGTCAAATTCTTTTACAAAATATTCAACAAGAGTTTTTGCACATTGAACATTGTCTGGTGGCTTGCAGCAGCGAGACAATTAAGAAGCCAGCTGTTGTTAGCACCGATGTCATCTGTTTTCGCTTAAACATTGTTCAAAATCACGTGCAAAAATCAGTCCATAGATTGTTGTCAGTTTCTCGAAAACTAGACCATTTGACTGAAGGTCATTGGAAGTGGCACCGGTTGATGTAAAACTCAATACATATTAGTTGAAATGCCAATGTTCCAGGTGAACGATGCATTGCCCTTGGTCCTCTTGTTTATCATGTACGAAAGTCTGAGTTATGACGCACGAAGTCTGAATTTTGTGAAACTATAATAGGACTGGAAGCTGTTGCCACCCTAAACAGCAAGTAGCTACAAGGCGAATTAGGTTCAAATATTCCAGATTACAATTCTTCCATCATAAATATTACTATATTCGGGTTTTGGCATGGGGCACGGTGCGTGCATCATTCGATACAAGACCATTAACGCTGAGACCAACAGCAAAACTCGGCATTATTTTGGCCCATACAAAAGAGTGATTACTAAAATCAAGGTCTCTTAACACAAGTCATTTACCATAGTAAATACGGTAGCTTGTTGTGGTCGCAAAATGGTGATTCTTTATGATGATCTTACAACCACTCGTCTCAAAGAACCGCCATCTTGTGGTCCAAAACAAGTGTCCGTTTAAGACAGGTTTTTCTGTAGGCTATTTCATACATTAGCCGATTTCTATCACGAAACCACCTTTTGATAACTTTCAGCTGGCTCTAATAGTGATGTATTACCCAGTTCACATTATTTACACAAATCCATTTATCCGTTTGCTAATTTGCAATCAATCCCAAAATTCCCTGGATTGCACATTCACAAATTCTAGAACATATGCTGACTCGCATATCCTCGCTAGATAAAACAAATCAACACTAGATTAAAGGTACTAAGACGAAATTTATTATCTGCAAAATCTGAAGATTGTCGCTGATTGTATCAATTTTTGACACCGACTCGTTAATTGTTCAAGATTCAGTGAAAAAAGACAGGTGTTATTGTTTTCAATGTATTCAGCAGGTATTATTTTGTGACCATGGGAATCAGCAGCGTGTTTCAAAAATAGTTTTACTGAAAGTTGTTGCTATCTCCATCAACAATGACAGGATTTGAAAGTCCCCATGCCTTCTTAAAATGTAACACACTGATTTTAAAGCGCTCATTGTTAAAGTAATAGGAAAGAGAGACTTACAGTTTGGAAACAATGTTGCTGAAAACTGTAGCTTTCTTAGACAGAAAATACTTGCATCTCTTAAAATCCTAGCTTTCTTGGCCCATCTGTTTTTTAAAGATATCTACATCCCAGTAATTACTTTTTCTTTACCGTATTGCCTCTCAAACAGTTTTCGTTTTGTTAGTAGGGACTATTGTAGTCGCTTTCTTACTTTGATGGCGTCGACAGCAGCAATTAAAGTACTGCCTAAGTATTGCACATGTGCGTGTGTAGTTACATACTTATGCTTATGTAAGCCTAAACATGGACGTGGATTACTGCAGGATTTCAAAAGGAGAACTGTTGCAGAAGATGTGGCCGTAAGAAATCGGATAGTTTCAGTTCGATGTTGACCCTTTGATGCATACGCTGGCGAAAACCAGCCTATTCAATGTTCATGAGAAATGTTCATTTTCTGACCAAGAGAAGAAGGCTACCTTTGGAAATTTACCACTGGAATGACTGGCTTGCGAACCAATACAGGCATTCCAGTGATATATTTTCAAAAGTAATCTTATGTTGGTCTGCAAATTGACATTTTTTATTATGAGAGAATTGAGTTTTTATAGCGCCAATTCATCAATTAAACGGTTAGGTTTGCATCTAGATATTGAGACTCAGTATAATTTTCTGGTTGAAAGAATAAAAACAGCGCCATATAAACCTGTCTACTGCAGACGCTTACTTTTGCGGTTATAAGATTGTTGTTCTTTGAGACGGGTGGTCGATGAAATATTTATTTTACTTTATTTTATTTCCAAACAAGTCAGGTTACAAACAAACAATAATTTATGCTGTCTATCCGGTCTATTGCCAATATCCCTCTCTGCCAGAACGTCTCTGGCAATTGCAGTGCAAACGCTTGGGGTGGGCTGGGTGATTCTAACACCTGTGTCGGCATCAATGGAAGCTAAATTGTACCATATAGGCTAATCAACATAGTTTCTCGCATCAATTAATACATTTTCTACATTCTTTGCAATTTTCAACACACTACGTATCATCATATAGTACTACAATAACAAGTCGAACATATTTGCAAAATAGATTTTATAACGTTTCATGGCATATTCTTAAATCACTGAGTGTAAGTTTGAAAGGTTGTTTAATTTCCGTCAAAAAATAGCAAAAAATATTTCAACTGGATGGCTTTAACAAATTTAATGAAAATTATGTATTACTTATTTCAATTGAAGAAGGACGCGACAAAAGTCCTACAAATTTAATGTTTACATATTTACAGTAAACATACAGTCTAGCCCATAGTGTTAATTTGTTAGCGAAAATGCCATTAAATGGGAAATATTTTGATTTAAAGTTCTTACCATCATATATATTCCCTAGAGGCAGACCCCTCTTATTCTAAACATCTCATAAATATAGCCGGTATATGCAGATTTTATAAATGTCGCCCATTTATTTCATAGTAAATATCTGGACAAACTATACAGCCACGCTAACGCATGCATACTGAGAATTTGTCTCCATGATGGCTGTCGTTGTTTACAGCTTTTCCTTTTTAGCTCGAATTAAGTAATTATATTTTATAAACTATTCGTATTGTCGCCCATATGTTACTTCTCCACTTAACTTATACCTATTAACTCAGATAATTATTTAAACTACAAGATTTTGTAGCGTACACTAGGTGATGGGTAGACCGAAGACTGTAGCACAGTTCTACTCTCAGTGTGGGTGGAGCAACGGTAATGATCAAAATTGGGACACGTTCTTCGGAGTACACGACAGAAGGACAGCTTGCCGTGGCTAAACCCAACTAGTCGAAAGCTGACACATAGAAGGGAAGGCTATACAAGAAAAAGAAGTCTGCAAACTTACAACTAGTTGCACAATTTAAAGAGGTCAAGAAAACATTACAAAGAGAATTAAGACACGCTTACTGAATATACATGGGATTGTCTCGCCACAGGATAATGAAAACAGTAATCTGTATAAAACTGTTTTGGACTTGTATCAAACAGAACGAACTGAAGTTTGTGGAGTAGCTCCCCTGTGAAATGACAGCATCTTACATTCAGACACATTCGATCAAGCAACAATCCTCCACCAGCAATTTCAGTAAGCTTTCTCTGAGAAAATGGACATAAGTCCAACTGAATTCCGGCAACAATGCAGCATGGCCACTGACTATCCATCAGCCGAAAGCCTAAAGATCACCGTCAATGGTGTACAAGAAATACTGACGATGGAGCATAAGCCAATTAAATCTGCAGGGCCAGATACTATAAAGCTAAAGGTACTCAAAGAAGATGCCTTTGCGAAGGCATATGCAAAAGAAAGCAACATTTCTATACCACGAATGCATCAAAAAGAGGTTAGAAAAGAGATCCAACACCTTGGTAATGCATCTCTCCGCAAGTTGCTAGACATCTTTAATCTCAGTTAGACTAATGGAGATGTTCCTCAGTGCTGGAAAGAAGCCAGAATGACTCCTATTTTGAAAAAAGGGAAGAACAAGACGGAAGTGCTGAGCTATCGTCCTATCAGTCTTACAAGCTGCATATGCAAGACCATGGAACGCATCATCAACCAGCGGTTGCAGTGGTACCTGGAGTCGGAGAACATTATAGTGTCAGAGCAGGCCGGCTTCAGAAGATACAGGCGCACAGAGGATCAAACAACACATCTTGCACAGGTCATAGAGGACACTTTTCAATCCAAGAAGGTGATGCTAGCTGCCTTTATCGATCTGTAGAAGGCATTTGACAAGGTGTGGAATGATGACCTCCTCCTGAAGCTCCGGCGCACAGGCATCGGTGGCAACATGTTCCGATGGACCAAGTCATACCTACACAATCGCAGAGCTAGGGTGCTGGTGGATGGGCAATCTGGACATAATATATTGATGAGACAAGGGGTGCCACAAGGCGGAGTATTATCACCAACTCTGTTCATACTCTTCATTAATGACATTGTAGCAGAGCTGCCCAATGGGATCCATGCAGCCCTCTATGCAGATGACCTCGTACTCTGGTGCACCGAGGAGTACACAACGACTGCCACGTACAGAATGCAGCTCGCCTTGGACAGAATTACAGCTTGGGCCAATCGCTGGTGTATTACCATCAACAAAGAAAACTCATCAGCCATGCTATTCTCATTGTCCACCAAAACCAAAGTTGGCAATCTGACACTGGGCGGTACTCCACTCGAGTACGAGGACCAGCAGACATACCTGGGAGTCACCTATGACAGAAGATTAACATGGAAGGAGCACATCCAGAACGCAGAGGCAAAGGCCAGAAGAAAGCTAAACATCATTAGGAAGCTGGCAGGAACAAAGTGGGTGCCAATGAAAGGATCCTCAAGACCATTTACCTAGGTGCCGTACGACCACACCTTGATTATGGATCCAGCTCTTGGATGACAGCAGCTAAATCTCATCAACAGAACCTCGACAGAGTACAAAACCAGGCACTGCGCATCATCACTGGTGGAATGAGATCAACACCAATAGAAAAAATGGAGCAGACAGCAGGCATCCCCCCACTTAGCAAAGGAAGGGAATGCAAAGCACTGATCCAAGCTGCAAAGTTCAAATCGTTCAACAACCACCCGATGAAGATCAGGCAAGCACAGCTGTCATCAGGAAGACTTAAAAGCTCAAGTTTTGTGAAAGAGACAAAAGCACTTCAAAGGAAACACCAAGAAATGTTGCCAGTACAAATAGAAGACCCAAACCACACCCGTGATCCTCCACCCTGGGAAAACAAACTAGAGAGCATAGCTATTCGCACCACAGTACCTTATCTCTCAACCAAAGATGAACACAGTGATGTGAGCAAGAAGACCCTGACCCTAGCCATGCTGGAAGAAATGTACTCTCAGGAGACATGGATAAGGATCTACACAGATGGATCAGCCAAAGATGCAATTAGGATCGGAGGTGCCGGACTGCACATGCAGTATCCAAACGGACAACATGAGTCAGCTGCAATACCGACAGGCAAACACTGCACAAACTACAGAGCTGAAGTCGAAGCACTGGTTCATGCAGCTAATACCATCAGCAGAACAGCAGACCCTATTGCACAGATTGTCTTTTTATCTGATGCCCGCTCCGTCCTTGAGGCTATCACCAAAGGTAAGCTGCCACAACTTGAAGAAGCACTACAAAACATCAAATGCTTTCGGATAGCACTGCAGTGGATCCCCTCACACTGTGGAGTCCAAGGAAATGAGGAAGCAGACAAGATGGCAAAGGTGGGTGCAGAGGAGAATCAGACAGAAAACATGGTTACCCATACAGAGATGAAGACTATCTTCAAGTCACTCTATAGAACACCTCAATCAGAAGATGCCTACCATCATCTCTCGAGGCCAGATCAAGTGACCATTTTTCGTCTCAGAACTGGACACAACAGACTAAACCAACACATGTACAGGCGGTTCCACCTTACGACATCGCCCGCTTGTCCTTGTGGAGAAGCAGAACAGACCACAGAGCACATACTTCAATGTTGCAGTACGTATCAGCTGCTGAGAGAAGAGATCTGGCCTTTGTCAACCTCTTTTCTTGAAAAGCTGTATGGGCCTGTGGAAGAACTGCAGAAAACCACAGATTTCATCTTGAGAACGGCTCTCCAAGTGTGATACCAGCGATCGAAAAGAAAAAGAAGAAGTGGAAAGTTTCTGCTTCTTAGGCCGGTTAATGGCTACCATCAATGTGTTGATTATTTTGCCATTTGGGTGTGCATAGCATTAAGATAGGGTTAGAAAATGAGTGTGAATTTAGTCTTGTGATGACACGTGGGCCTTGCTGGCTTCAAGAGCCGTGGCTGACACTATCCTAGGTGGTAGATCATTCCACTCCTGGATGGTACGAGGGAAGGGCTCTGTAGTTTGCGCAGTGTTTGCCTGTCGGTATTGCAGCTGACTCATGTTGTCCGTTTGGATACTGTATGTGCTGTCCGGCACCTCCGCTCCTAATTGCATCTTTCCACTATATCACCGTAAACCCCCATAACAAATAAATACACAATTCACTCCAGTTTAAACCGCCAAAGTGATTGGACGTCTATTTTATCTGCAGGGAGATAAGAGTGGCCAATGTGGAATACATATATCAATTGTGTATACTCAGTCAGAAAAATACTTGACGTGTACCTTGAGAGATTGGTAGATTTAGCCTATGATCAATATGTCAAGACATAAATGTTCTGATTGTGCTTTTAACTTTTGCTATGTCAAATGACCTGTTGCGGAATAGCCGCATAAGATCCGATTACATAGTAATGAAAATACTGAAAATCTAGACAGTGAAGACGAAGAAAAGATGGAGATGATGATGAGTGAAGAGGAAGAATCAAGTGAGTCTGAGTGTGAAGCCAAAGATGGGGGTGGGGTGGGTGGGGGTGAAGAAGAAGCCAGAAGATGGCGGGGAAAGAAATAGCTAGCAATGGTGTAGATGACGACTATATTTCAATATATGCTGATGCTTTAATTGTAATGTGTACTGAGATAATGCAACATTCGTGAAGATTACAGAACTCTACCCTCATTAAAATAATTCGTCAAGAGATTAAAGATTTGATCAACGAGAAGGGATACGCATATAATGAAGCAATCTTTCCATCTTTTCGTAAGAGTGCATGAGTACATATGTACCAATCTAGATCTGGTCACTGATGATGATGATGATACAGATGATAATGATAGTGATGCTGAAGCACGGGCGGGCAATAATGATAGTGATGCTGAAAATATCGATAGTACTGATGAGCAAGGTATCAAGCAAGGTACCAAGCTACGTACTCGCTAATGAATCTCTTATAGCATTGGCTATTTGTTTATACTATTAACATAAACTATTTGTTTATCTTATGTAATATTCTATTCAATATAAATGTGGATATAAATGAAATATCTTGTTTGTTTTATGTCAAATTGTAATAACAAATTTAACATGTATTCTAAAATCTAGTTTCTGCATGTACAGGGACGTATGGCCACAACCACCGAGCCATATCATCATTTACAATGGGGTTTTAAATACATAGTATAGAGGGGCGCAAGTAGTGTTATGGGTTCGCAGTTCTGGCAGCACTATGGGTGTGTTAGCACATGCGGCTTCATTACGGCGGCAACTACAGTGCGGCCACCGTGTGGATGCATGTACGAATGTATGGCCATAACCGCTACGCCATAACATCACTTCTAATACGGTTTTGCATATATAATATGCCGGCTGCAGTTCACCCGCCACGTGCCTGCTATACCATGTATGTAAACCCCATTGGAAATGATGTTATGGATTGGTGGTTCTGGCCATGTGTCAGTACGCACAGCAGCAGTGCAGTATGCGCGCTGTGGGCATAGTGCAGATCGCATTATGGATGTACACACGGACATAGGGCCACAACACCCAAGTCATAGCATCCAACTTCCACCGCTTTTTTGCATACATAGTGGATACATAGTGGGTTGCGTCCTAATAGATTTGTTATTGCCCCGCTATCGCTTGCCATTGGGCTCAGGTGTATGATCTGGGCGCCGCTGTTAGCAAGACTACTGTGGTAAGCCAGTCAGACGTATTTAAACTAGTTACTGCTCGAATCTAACTGATGATTAGCAAAAGTATTCCCAATATTATTATGCTTATTCGTACAATAATATATAGTTCAGGATATATTTAGAAAGTGAAAATAAAAGTAAACTAATGTATAATTTTGCTTTACAACTTAATCTAGCGATTCTAAATAATTTTACTGTCTATTTTCAAAAGGTTTAAATAATCTCTGACACTTAGTATGAAGAAATATATGGCGTGTGTAGTGGCTATAATGACAGTAAGTGTAGAAAAGTTGACCATAAAGGACATTTAACATTGACTGATGTATCAAAACAGTGTGGAGATGATATTCATTTGAAATTATCTTCCTCGAGTGAACTTTATGTGCCTGATAAATGTGTGGCTTCCACCAACTAATGCGTTTTCTTAGCACTGGCTGTAAGATCACGGAGTGAAGTGCGCTAGATGATGCGTGCATAACTGTGTTTGCAAGGAACTCCCTGCCCTGCAAGATGAATGGAAAAGCTTACACAAAGGAATTGATGGCATGTCCTATTGGCAGATACTGCATTACATCTTTTGTTAATTCAGTCACAAGATGTAATTCCTCTAGACAATGGTACTGCTGACAATACTTCAAGTGTGACATATGATGAACATGTGTTCTCCGAGTTTAAAGTGATGTTGGGGGCTGACAGCTTATGATTCTTCCAGTGAAACACCAAGTGAAGTCGACGCCCCTAAAATATATGAAAGTAAACAACATATGTCAGTAGATGACATGTGGTCAGAATGACACAATCTATGTAACCATCTTTTGTCACATGATATCTCACCAGATGATATTTGCAACAATGAAGATTTGCAAGATATGATTTAAAGAGGAATATAGAAAGATATAAAATGGGCAAATTGTGGTAGCAATTTACGGACTTTGTATCTATTATAAGATTGTTCATGAAAGCTGAACATACCGGTCAGTGGGGACTTCATCAGAAAGCTACACAACTAATTTTGCCATTCTTTGCTGCTACTGGACATAACAATTCAACAAAATGTTGTCACTTTTACCATCAAGCTTCTCAGGAACTATGCATGTACTTGCCTGGAGGGGCCCGTACATGAAGGACACTTTGCTGTACGTAAGAAATGAAAAACCACTGGAGTGATACATGGTGTGATATGGCCATTGAGGAGTGTCTAATCAGGGCTGGGAAGACTCAAGTGGATTAATTCACATAACACACAAGGATTCTACTAGAACAAAATGGCTTCACAGCACACATTATAGCACAGTACATACATGATCTGCTAATATTAACTGGAACATTCACTGGGTCATAGTCGGAACAGCATAGAGAAATTCACTCTGCAAACATGCTCTGCAATTTAGAAGACATGAAGAAGTTCATATTGTTTCTTATTCACAGTTGATGACCATCAGTTGAGAAAACCCGCTGCAGGATTAAATACAGATCATCATGTTACTGCTCATGATGCCATTAATATTCACCAGAAAATTCACGAAAATTTACATGAAAATAGTTTGGTGACATTACACTGAAGAAATTTGCTGTCATGCGAATGGTGGTCAAAGTTCGAAGTGGAGATGTTCAAATGTCTTCTCAAGAGCTGTATCATCATTTAATGTCCTGGGCCTATGTTGCTGGACATCCAGACAAAAGTGTATTTGGATATGAACTTGCAACTATGTCTAGGCCCATGATGATGGTACACTGAAATTGTACACAAAGTGGCCCCAGAGCCAATGACAAGCATTTTTCATGGCTGTGCACTTTTGCATCGGATAGGTTGGTCAAAGGTTGGGACAATGGAAAGTGTATGTGTCTACAGTAATACATGGTATAGGAAGCTGAGTGCCGATATCCATTATGTTTGACAACTATCATGCACCAACAGCAAAGGATCAAGAGCACAAGCTGTGGCAGCTTAATCAAGCAGACATTCCTGATTTTGCTGTTCAAAGTAGCACACCTGTTCCAGGAAACAAGGCTGCATTTCTGTCAAACATGTACAATAAGCAGAGCACCATAAGATTTGTTGGTAGAACATTTAACAAAGTATATGTTGAGGTGGAGCATGCAAGAGATGAAGGTGATGCTAACGTTATGATTGTGAAGAAGGTATTAGAATCGTCGCAAACAGAGAGAACAAAGATATGGTATGGATATTTTGATCCTGCTTCTCTATCTTGCAAGCACTTCTTCAAATATGTCCCTACAAACTAAGCAATAGAAGATATGCATCACAGAGGTAAGAAATTGTACATAGATAACTGTGCATATGTCTGCAATTTGCTCATGGTAAAGCAACTTAGAATTTTTCACAGTTCATCAAAGTTACGAGATGTACTTACATTTGGAGACCTCTCGGCATCAAAGGAAGATGTACATGTTATGGGAGAAAAATTCATTACATCTTTGTGAAGCGGAGCATCAAGAACATGATTTGACAATCTCAGACACCTGAAAATTCCCATGTACAGGTAGAGCAGCATATTTTCATAGCTTCCCAGTATATCACCATGTCAGCACATGGTATCAACTAAAAACTGTTGAACAAAGAAGAATATGGATACATGGTAGAAAATAGAGCAGCATCACTGACATGGCACCAGCACCCCCGGAGCTACTTGTAGATATACGATGCCAATGCACTAGCAGTACACGTCTGTGTTTATCCTGCAGCTGCTCAAAGAAAGGCATTGCCTGTAGTATCCATTGTAAATGTGAAGGTCACTTCCAAAACAGCTCGCGCTATGAAGATTTATGAAGCATCCATTATGTGCAGTTTCGCTCTTTTATAGGTTTAGTAAGAGGTTTTTGAGAGAATTACTCACAACAGTTACTCGGTTTGTATTAAATTCACAGTTTATCAGCTAGTTTTAATTAATTGTTATTTTAATCTTCACAATAATGTTCAGCTCTTTATTCAAATGGCATGTTATATGACTCGCAACCATCGTTTTGGTAGCCATTTTTAATTTACGCTAAAACATATTTCCGTAACTGGGAATCTTCTGGCATCTATGTTACATTATGCTGGTGTAATTAAAACAAAAATATGACTGTTACCTAAAATGTCTGGGTCCATGTCAATTTCTACTGGACCAATGGTCAAAATTACAGTGCAGCGAAAAATCATTAAAGTGGCATTAGTTCAAAATATCCAGTAATTCAGACTTGGTTTTTTTTCTTGCTTTAAGCTGTCATTTCATTCATCTAATATAGCTGATAAGAAATGGCTGGAATAGTGGTTAAAACGGCAGTGCTGCGAATAATCATTGGTATGGTATTGCATTAGTATGGCATTGGCTCAAAATATCGACCAATTCACACTTGAACCAACTAATGCTGAAAATCTCACTTGGATGTGCAATCTGATGGTAAATAAAATTCTACTAGTATTACATATGTACTTGTTTAACATTTCTGCAATCCTCTGTTAGAATAATTGGTTTCCACTCAAAGTTGAACTACCATCAATCACAATATCTGAGAAAGAGCTGCTTTTAATTTTTGCACTTCTATCGCTACAGCCCTAATCGATAATTGTGCATCGATTGCTCAGACAATCAGATTGCACGTCCATTGCTACAGGGGTAATCGATACTTTATGAGTGTCTATCGCTACAGCCCTAATCGATAATTGCGCATCCTTCACTCAGCCAATCAGATCCAGCCCTAATCGATAATTGTGTGTATATCGCTCAGTCAATTAGATTATACATCCATCACTACAAGGGCTAATCTATAATTTATGCACATCTATCACTCAGTCAATCAGATTGCGCATCCATCACTAAAGGGGTTAATCTATATTTTGATTGACAGCTGTGCGTATAATTTATGCACGTCTATTGTTACATCCCTAATCAATAATTGTACATCTATTGCTCAGCCAATCAGATTGCGCATCCATGGCTACATCAGTAATTGATAAGACTGTTTTTGATTGACAGGTGGGGTTAATATAAATAGTGCACTCTGTTTCTGTTGCTCATTCTGTGACAGAGTAATGGATGCTTTCTTTATAATTATAGTATTGTTAAAACTGGTACTAGTTTTCTTCCTTCACATTCCACAGTAAATCAACTATTAGGCATATATACAGATATCGCCAAAGCTCTAGATGAACAAAAAGAAGTATTGTTCTTATTTTTCAACATTTCTAAAGCATTTGACCGAGTGTGGCATCGTGGCCTCCTAAAGAATCTCAATCAATTTGGCATCGCTGGAAATCTACTTTCATGGTTTGAAAGTTACCTTCATAATCGCTACCAGCGAGTAGTTATAAATGGTTGTGAATCTACTTTGCTTCACTTACATGCTGGTGTGCCACAGGGATTCGTTCTTGGGCCACTACTTTTCTTAGTATTTATTAACGATATGCCCAATGTCATACTAAACAATATCAGACTGTTTGTTGATGATGATACATGCCTGTATGTGATGTCGGATACCTTAGAAGACCACACACCATCTGTCGGCCACGGTCTGCAAGTAATGAACCATTGGGCAAACACATGGCTAGTCGAATTTAATGCTTTCAAAACAACGTCCATATTTATTTCTTTATGCAGAGATCCTACCGTTTTTCCAATAAATTTCAAAAATTCTGAAATAGTTCCATCATAAACACCTTGGTATCACTTTCAACAATAATGGTCATTGGCACAACCATGTGGAAAATATAATAGCAAATGCCCAGTTCAAGCTTTCCTTACACAAAGGACTAAAATATATCTTAAAAAATATATTGAAGTCATGTATAAGAGCTTTATAAAGCCATCGTTGGAATTTGCAGATGCTGTCTCGGATAATTTACCAGAATATCTAGTTAACAGACTGGAAAACGTACAAAAGGATGCCCTTAGGACAATTAGCGGAGTGACACGTGGTGCACACATTGAAGATTTGTATATAGAAACTGGCATAGAAACACTTTCCCACCAACGAGAAATTCACAGACTAGGTATGCTTTACAAAATTGTCAATGGGATGACGAGCAAGGCCTTGAGTGATTATCTCCCTCTACTGATACTAGCACGTAATCCCTATAATATTCGACGCTCGAATTCTTTCACCCCAGTTAGATGCCGAACGGAACTCTATCGCAAGTCAGTTTTCCCAGCAACAGTACGTGCCTGGAACACCCTTCGTGTCACTATGTCTAATACCCTACCAGAATTCAAGACCAAACTAAGAGCAATGTCCCATATATCCAGTCCCCCTCCGTGGCACTACGTTGGCTCAAGGGTGGCTAATATACGCTTAAGTAGGCTTCGTAATGGCTGCAGTGGGTTAAATAGACATCTATTCGATAACTTCCTCTCTGACTCTGCCAGTTGTGTCTGCGGCCATCCTGATGAATCTGTCAAACATTACCTTTTTTACTGTCCACCTTTTAACGAGCAAAGAACCACCTTTGAAAATGAGATTGCCTCCAACCAAATCTCCTCACTAACCCTAACCACTCAGCACTTCTATATGGCCGCGCTTACGTTGATGTAGAGTTAAACATCACGGCTTCTACCATTATATGTCAATACATTACTGACACCTGTCAGTTTAAATGGCCTACAATAATTTCTAATACCACTCATGGATTGTGTCGACAAATCCATAGCCACTAAATTTTCTGGATGGCCATGCAGTGTGGACCAGCACGGGTGACTACTGCACATCGAGCTCCTCCTTTCTCCTTATACCGCCTTGTGATTTGTCGAACCATGCCTTTCTCCTTCTCACAAAGGTGTCACTCTGCCATCATTAGGCTACCTACAAAATCTCTCCTCCTCCTCCTCCTCCGCCTCCTCCTCCTCCTCCTCCTCCTCCTCCTCCTCCTCCTTCTTCTTCTTCTTATTGCTATTGTTGTTTTTACTGTTATGACAGTGTCCAATATTATTATTCCGCCTCTTGATTTTTTTAATGCACTATATTTGTACATAAGTGGGAAAGACGCTCATAAGACATGTCTTATTGTGCTCCCACATAGACTAAAAGAATAAACTTGTTTAAAGCAAAACTAGTACTAGCAGTAATGGATCTTATAATTATTCTACTATGTGTAGTGATACTGTGCAGTGCGGCAAGACATACACTTTACGGATATATCAAGGGATTTACAGGATTCGGAAGAAGATGAAGAGGAAAGAATGACAATTAAATATTTTTATAGTGCATTTTATAATATCTTAGAGCACAGCAGCCATTTTTTTAATTTCTAAAAAGCAATCATTTCAACTGTCTTTCTGACGTCTTGACCATCACTGCCAGATATGAAGTACCAGAAAGGGCCAGGCTTTGGTGGGCATGTTCGTGCGTGCACCAACGCCCAGCAGAGCCTGCCTCTTTTGCACTCCTTATATGGACAATTAAGCCACGCCCCTTCGAAATCGCGTGACTTGTGAGAACAAATTAAAAAGTACGTCTATCAAACTCCATTAATACTTACGTTCATGAAACTCCATTGATAGGTTGGTTCTGGAGGTAGGAAGAGGCAGTTTTTCTGTAAATTCGTCCATCCATATGGCTTG